>JAKELL010000307.1:0-56539 GCA_021524915.1 Lactarius akahatsu
TGGTCGTTTCCAAATCCAAGAGAAGATAAGATAAGAGAAAGACAGCTGCACATGCTCGCCACTATCGTAGGTCTTCAGCTGTGTGGACCCACTCTTGACCACAACTCTTTTTAAACCTCATACTAGTAGCCATCGACAACACTCTCGCACGATAAGAACAAAACCACAACAAACTCAGCTCTCCTCACTGCACGATGGACCAGGTCGTCTTCACCCCCATCGATGAGGCTTTGGCCCAAGAGGTTCTGTCGTGAGTGCTCCTGGCATCATGTAGCGCAGTCGCACCCCCATTCTTAGTTTCCATTTCTTGATATCTATGTAACGGGCTTTGCGCTTGTGTTCTCAGCTTTTGGACCCACCCACTCCTCATCCCGTCCTACCTCGCGCTCTTTTCCATCGTCGTCCTTCTCGCCCAGGCCATATTCTCGTCTACTCCAGTTCGAAGGCTTCGCGGCGAAGACGCGCCAGTAATCGCTACCCGCGGCGAGTCTCGCGTCACCGCGAGCGCCACTCGGACAGGTTTTGTGTCGGCTGTCAAGGACCATGTGGAAAAATCAGGGGGATCAATCATCTTCCTTTTCCAGGTTTTGCGCCTTGTCGTCGTTCTCACACTCCTCGGCCTCGCGATATTCAGCGTCGTGCGAGAAGAGAGTCGGCACGTCGTCTCTCCGTCGTCTGCAGTAAGCGCACTCAATCATTGGGGTAGGAGGCACGAGGGCAAGCACCAACATGGCGGTGTCTCGCTCACTGAACGCGAGTGGCTCGATCTCACGCTTTGTTTTACCTATGTGCGTCATCTCAGCCACCTCAGCTTTCCTTCTCACTCGAGTAATAACTTCACACAGTTGTATGCGGCCTTTTTGGGATTAATGACTGTGACCGCCCGGAGAGTCCGCGCGTCGGTTGCATCGTTCCATCTCTCCTTACTCTTACTTGGCGCCTTCTCCGTCTACGCTTACCGCAACGTCTGGCCACTGCTTACTTTCACCTTGTCACCCGTGGATGCATGGGAAGGCGCATTGCTATGGGTCAGAATTGGCCTGCTGGCATTCGCGGCTATCGTGATCCCTCTGCTCGTCCCGTACCAGTATATCCCGATTGATCCCAAGGCCAGTTGGTCTATTATCATATCATACTTTCGATCTCTGACTCCGGTTGCAGGACCCTCAGCAAGTCATCAATCCTGAACAGACTGCCTCGCTTCTATCTATGATGTTATATACATTCCTTGATCCTATCGTTTTCTTGGCATATCGTGTTCCACATCTATCGCATGATATGCTACCACCACTTGCAGACTATGACTACACCAGGAATCTTGTGTTAAGGAGTTTCAAGGCAGGTCCATCTCGGTTGTTAGCGCAAATTTTTTACTAACGCGGTTTGATAGCACTTGGATAAATTTTCTGGCGGACCTAGGAGGCACATTTTCTGGGGATTTATGGAGGTCTTCCGTCCGTTCTTCGTGTGTGTAATGTTTAAGTGATGCGTCGCTTATACTCCATCTAGGCCGTGAATACATCCAATTAGCAATCTTCGTCATCATTAAGGTCTTTTCGACCTTAATGGCACCAGTTGGGATGAATCAACTCTTGCGGTACCCGTTTTTCGTGACGGTCGTTATGGATATAATTAGCGTATTCCTTCCAGCTACCTCGAAACCCGCGGGGAAGGTGCTGTCGTTCGTCCATGGGTTTGGGTCACATATCTTTTCCTTGGTCCTGCCCTCGGGACCATCGCTTTCCAGTGGTACATTTTCATCGCGGTCAGTGATCGGGGACAATCAATATACGGAGTTCCTCATGTTCAACCTTGTCCTTAGACGGGTACTCTCGTGCGGGTCACTGCCATCGTCACACAACTCGTCTTTGAACACGCCCTGCGCATCCGCGTAAAAGCCGAGACTTCGCCTTCCCCGGCGGCCACGCCCGACGCAACTCCCGAGGTTGGCAGCGAAGCTACGACGCCAGATAGTGGGTCAGTAATCGAGATCAATATCGTGTCCGAAGAGGCGGGCGGGAGTAGCGAGGAAACTCGGAGCGAGCAATCGACGATCGCGGGGTCGAGCATCAAAGGCAAGCAAAAAGAGGAAGCTCCCGGATCCGACAGCGGCAGGGAGAGTGACTACGAGCCGGGGGATTCGAGCAATCTGGTGGGAAAGATGAACAACCTGGTGTCGACTGATCTGGAGAACATTGTCGACGGACGGGATTTCTTGCTCCTCAGTTTGTCGTCGTCTCTCCTCCCCGACCTGTTTCCCGCGGGCTCATCTTGGTTGAAAAATTCTCCTTAGTTTTATATTTTCCGCTGCAGGTCGTGATATGCGTCTGGTTCCTGTATAGCATTCTTGGCTGGAGTACATTCGTCGGGATGTTCGTGATGGTCGCCCTCTTCCCAATCCCGGGCACCGTTGCTGGAAAAATACAAAAAATACAAAGGGAGACCGCGAAGCTTGTGAGTACCCGCCTTATCGACGTCAAGACGTCGGGATTTACCTCGTGGTTAGACGGATGCGCGTGTCCAAGCTGCTACCGAAAGTGAGGTCGCAGACACAAGTCTGTATTGTGCGGGCACTGACGAGCCTTGACTGCAGCTATGGGAATTTTGCGCATGATCAAGCTGTTTGGTTGGGAGCCTAAGATCGCCGTGCGGCTAGGTGAGAAGAGGGAGCAGGAACTGCAGTACATCAAATTGCGCCAGATTTTGATCGTGATCAACGGAAACATCAAGTGGGTGCTCCCACCTTCTCTCCTAATCCCTCTAACGTGGACATCTAGCTTTTTCATACCGGTCATCACAGTGCGTCGCCTCGTCCTGTGAGTGCCTGCTGATTTGTTCTGACTGACACTCTGGGAAGATGGTTGTCACATACGTCACTTATGTGCGTGTACTTCACCCGCTCAGGCTAATGTCTGAACTGACCAGATCCGCAGACTGCGATTATGAAGCGCGCACTGACCCGTAATTTCGTGTTCCTTTCCGGAAGGATGCCTGTTCTGAATTTGTCTGCAGCATCGGCCGTATTTTCGTCCATGGCAGGTCAGTCTCGGGACCTTCCCTGATGGCGTGGATGGTGATGGGACTCATCTTTTCCAGTGTTTGATCTTATCCGCGACCAGCTTCAATCAATATTCTGGATGATTCCTATGTTTATACGGGCGAGGGTCTCCCTTGATCGCGTGAACGATTTCTTGCATCATGTGAGCGATTCGCTGTCTGTGTCACTACTTGATATATAGAGCTCTTTTGGCAGACCGAGTTGCTAGACCAGTTCGCAGATGCTGAGAAGGGCTCTGAGCGAGTGATGCCAACAGATGCGTCACACTTCGACCAGGACGTGATCGGCTTCCAGAATGCCAGCTTCACCTGGTCTAATGACCACGCCGATGGCACGTTGACACCATCCCGGCGCCGGTTCACCCTGCGCGTGCATGGCGAGCTGCTGTTTAAGCGTGGTTGCTTCAACCTGATCATCGGGCCGACCAGCTCAGGTAAGACATCGTTGCTAATGGCGCTGCTTGGCGAGATGCATTTCGTGCCGATGAGCCCCGACTCGTGGTATCATCTGCCAAGGGAAGGGGGAGTCAGCTACGCCGCACAGGAGTCATGGGTACAGAACGAGACCATCAGGGTGAGGATGACCAATGTAGTCGCGCTTGCACTTTTTGTTCTAAGTGAAGAGCAGGATAATATCTTGTTTGGGACCGCATATGACGAAGAGAGATACAACAAAGGTAATTCGTTCTAATAGTCATCACACCTAAGTTACTGATGCCTCGATTGTTCTCAAGTCATTTACCAGTGTGGTTTGCAACGTGATCTCAGCTTGTTCGATGCAGGGGACAATACCGAAGTCGGAGAGAAAGGTTTGACTTTGAGGTAGTGTTACAAGCTGACTTTTACACGACACGACGCTTGCTGACTCAGTTCGTTCATCTTTCAGCGGTGGTCAGAAGGCTCGTGTAACCCTCGCTCGCGCGGTCTACTCTTCATCTCAGATCCTCCTCCTGGATGACGTGAGTGCTTTTCCTGCGGGATTCTCGTGGCGCCGGTTATTGACATCATTCTTGCGAAGGTTCTAGCCGCTCTGGATGTTCACACTGCCCGGTGGATCGTCGAGAAGTGCTTCAAAGGTGACTTGATTCGCGGAAGAACGATCTTACTCGTCGTAAGTCACCCATTTCCACTCGCATATATATATGGTCGTTCCCAACACACCGCAGACGCATAACGTCGCGATGGCTACCCCCCTCGCAGACTACGTCATTTTTCTCGGCAAGGATGGTCGGATTGATCGTCGGGGCTCGATTTCAGACGCGCTCAAAAAAGACACGGCACTGGCAAAGGAGCTCCCCGAGGGCACCCGCGTCATTGAGGACAACGAGAAGAGGATTGACTCGGAGGAGCTCAACGAGACGGTGAAGTCAGCGGACGGTAAGCTGATCTTGGCTGAGGAGATCGCCGAGGGGAACGTCAGCTGGGACGCAGGTGAGCCCGCCGTCCAACGTTTCCGCATTTCGGACGACGATGCTCACTTTGTACCTCTCAACAAAAATAAAGTCAGGCTGTTCATTAACGGTTTGGGAGGGGCGCACCCAGTCCTGTTTTGGATTGTATTTGCCGGCGGCATGTTGCTTTTCTCCACCCTCATGACTGTGCAGACGTGGTTCATGGGCTACTGGGCCGAGCAATATGACATCCACCCACCGGAGCAGGTCAATATCACCTTGTAAGTGTTCAGCTTTCAGAGTGCCGGCAGTTTGACCAGCCTCTGGCTGATGACGTTTCGAGCTACCTCATAGTCTACGGGCTTATCTTACTCGTGGCGACGGCCAGCTACACTGCGGGGTTCGCTGTCTACACGTTTGGTGCTTTAAGGGCCTCAAGGACCATCCACCGGATCCTGATCGATTCTGTCCTGGGCACATCCTTGAGGTGCACCTCTAAATGCTCCGACACGGGCTTTTACTGATAACCCCTTCTGCTTTGCAGATGGCTGGACACGACTCCAACATCCCGGATCATCACTCGCGTCACGCAGGATATCCGCGCTCGTACGTGTTTCCACCTTCCTCCCAAACCAAATGCACACCCTTCACAATCCGCTTTCTCTAGTGGATGGCATACTTGCCGACGCATTTTTCTGGGTCACCGACATCTCAGCCGCCATGTTCCTGAAGTTCATTGCTGTGGTGTACTTCACACCAGTGTACTCTGTGCCCGGAATCGCCATCGCCGTCCTTGGCGCGTGGCTCGGCCGTATCTACATGAAGGCCCAGATCGCGATCAAGCGCGAGATGAGCAATGCAAAGGCTCCCGTGCTCGGCCACTTTGGCGCATCTGTCGCCGGACTCAGTACGTCTGCTCCTCGTGATGGGTGTGCTGTCGGTCTAACTCTACCCCTTCCAAGTATCCATCCGGGCATTTGGCGCACAGCTTGCGTTCCGCGAAGAGTCGTACAGGAGGATCGATAAGTACTCGAGGGCCAACCGGTCCTTCTGGAATATGAACAGGCAAGTAGAGCCCACCAGGTCGCCTCTGCGATGTGTAGAGAGTATTTAATTGTGTTGGCCCTACTGCAGATGGATCAACCTGCGTATCGACTTCCTAGGCGGGCTGTTCGCTGCAAGCCTCGCGGCCTACCTGATCTACGTACCAGATGAACGTTCCCTTCCCTCGGATACTGGATTCTCTCTTACCATGGCCAGTACGTTGCATATATTTAATATAACTCGCGATCCCTGATTAGCGTTCCCAGTTGGATTCAGTGGCCTGATTCTCTGGTGGGTACGCAGTCTCAACGAATTTGAAGTCAGCAGTGAGGACTCTTACCTTGCGTAACTTTCCTTCATATCAATGATGAATTTATCAGGCAACAGGTGAAGGGAGCTTTTCTTTTCCTGAGTAGGTATACGAAGAGACGCTCATTGGCGCTCCATACAGCTTGGAGCGTATACACTCATACATCAACGCAGAACAGGAGCCAAAGCCGACTGAGCAGGGTATCCCTCCGGCATATTGGCCCGCGAGCGGAGATCTTAGGGTCGAGAAGCTCTCTGCGCGTTATTCTCATGTACGTGACATGTCGGTCCCCGCGATGCGGATCAGGTGCTACTAGTACTGAACGTCACCTTGTCATCAGGATGGGCCGAAGGTACTCCACGACATATCTTTCCACATCAAATCCGGTGAACGCGTCGGTGTTGGTGAGCGCCTATGGTCGTATCTTAGGTGCGGCTATTGATCAGCGTAACAGTTGGTCGCACGGGAAGCGGCAAGGTATCCGTTCTTAACTTGGTCGTTGTTGAAGCGGCCTGCTAAAAGGCTCATCAGAGCTCTCTGACATTGTCGCTACTCCGGTGCATATTCACGGAGGGTAGCGTGTATTACGACGACAGACTCACGAGCTCGATCAACCTGGATGCACTCCGCTCAAACATCACCATCATACCCCAAATCGTCAGGACATCCGCCACTCCTTTCCTTTCTCTCACTAAAATCGTTTGTTTCACGTAGCCCGAATTGCTGAGCGGCTCTCTGCGAGAGAATCTCGACCCGTTCTCACAATACGACGACGCAGCACTGAACAGCGCGCTGCACGCGTCGGGGCTCTTCTCCCTACAGAGCGACGACGAGGATGGTCGTCTCACGCTCGATAGCCAGATTGCTAGCCGCGGGGAGAATCTCTCCGTTGGCCAGCGGCAGATATTAGCGCTCGCACGTGCGATCGTACGTGGGAGCAAGCTACTCATTCTCGACGAAGGTGCGCATTTTCCCTTACCCTCTTCTGTTGGCTGATCTTTTTTTTCTCTTGCAGCGACGTCTGCTATTGGTAACGTCTTCCCGTTTGTCTTTTGGGAGGCGAGGTGATGCTGACGTAGCACGTGGCGCAGATTACAAGACGGATACGATCATACAGACATCTCTTCGGACCGAGCTCAAAGGGGACGTAACACTAATCACGGTCGCGCATCGTCTACAAACGATCATCGACGCCGATAAAGTTGTAAGTCACCAATCCTCCCCCCACACAGTGAATATAAGCTCAAGAAAAAAATAGATGGTTCTAGATGCAGGTCGAATTGTGAGCTTCTCCCCTCACCTCCTCTGCTCGGACTTGGAAATATTGAAACACAATAAAAGGTCGAATTTGACAAGCCCAGCGAACTCCTGAAAATGGAGAACGGTCGATTCCGTTCGTTGGTTGACGAGAGTGGGGATAGGGAGCTGCTTTACGCAATTGCTTCCTCGGCCGGCAAGGCACAACATTGAGAGACTACTACGACACCGACGACTACACCATGAAAGATGGAGAGGAAACACCCATGTACCACTCATTATCTCACAGTTTCCATAGAGTGCGGGAAAAGTAGCTGAGTGCCCTTACATGTAGACAAACTAACTAAGCTCGCGAAAAATACTTGTTCCCGCCTCCCTGAGTGCCACTTTACCTTTTCATCCGTGTTGGTGAGCCCTTGACGCAAACTGTTGATAACGTCAACGACCTTGAACACACGTATCAATGTAACATTGCTTTGTAGCGCGTGATCGTCGACCCACTGGTAAGGCGAAGCGTAAAGATTATTATAGAGAGAATAGGAAACAGGAAACACGGAGACAGGCGCTGGCGCAGATGAATGTTGCTAACGAGGGAGCAAAAGCATTTCTTTTTGAACAATCGACCATAGAGTATATAGGGTTCTGTACTCTCAGATGCACGAAAATGGATTCGAAATCAACAAATAAATTATGGAGTAACACAAAGCGCTCTATCTACCTGCGCACCATACTCCGTCAGCATCTACATGATCTCGTTATTTCCGTTTTGTGATGCTATCTGGAATGGGGTCCTTCCTTCTTTGTCCTTGGCATCTGCACTCGCGCCGCGGTCGAGCAGCAAGCGTACGATCCCTGTTTCGTTTTCGGATGACGCCAGGTGCAACGGAGTCCATCCATCGTTGTCCTCAGCATTTGCGTTCGCGCGGTGGTCGAGCAACAAGCGCACGGTCTCTGTTTTACCCTTGGATGACGCCTCGTGCAATGGGGTCCTTCCGTCCTTCTTCCTGGAGTGCGCACTCGCGCCACGGACGAGCAGCAAGCATACGGTCTCCGTTTTGCCTCTGGATGACGCCAGGTGCAACGGAGTCCATCCATCCTTGTCTTCGGCATGTGCGTTCGCGCCGCGGTCGAGTAGTAAGACCACGATCTCTGTTTCACCCTTGGACGATGCCTCGTGCAATGGGGTCCATGCATCCTTGTTTACGGCGTCTACGTTCGCGCCATGATCAAGCAGGAGACGTACAATCTCGAGCGTCCCATTAGATGATGCCAGATGTAATGGCGTCAAGCAGTCCTCGTCTTGTGCATTGATGTCTGCCCCATGTTGAAGTAATGGTCTCATGGTCTCCACGCGACTGTGATTCGATGCTTGGTGAAATAGAGTGTGGCCTGCGTCGTTCACAGGGCCGATACGTACGCTGTACCCCAGTAGCATCCGAACAATCTCTAGGTACCCAGAATATACTGCTAAATGGATTGGAGTACGGTGATTGTGTTGCCGTGAATTCGCATCTGCGCCGTGGTCGAGTAGCCACCGCGCGATATCGATACGTCCATCTAACGACGCAGCATGTAGTGGAGTCCGGTTGAATCTGTCCTCGATAACATCCACGGCTGCACCATGCCGGTGTAATAGCTCTGCCACCTCGAAGTGTTGCTTATGCAATGCCGCCACCAGTGGACTGTGATTATGACCACCCCTCGCATTCACTTGCTCAGGATGCTTAACGATGATGTGTGCCGCCAAGTGACGAAAACCGCACAGCGAAGCATAATACAGTGGCGATCCACGATACCCGGGGGGATCCCCGAAGTTGCCCCAGCGATCGTCGGGGTCGTGCAACTGAAGCCACGCGGCAAAATGCGGCCTGGCCGAGTCAAAAAGACGACGCATCCCGTCTCCGATGTGTGATGACACCTCTCCGAACCGTGCGTGCTCCACCCAATGCTGACTGGCGTATCCCGCCAACGGAAAGCTGCCATTGGCCTGGTTATCGTTGGCGCTGCCGTCCAACTGGAGTAGAATACCCAAACAGGCCTTGACGAGAGTCGTGTGTGCAGGTTCGGAGATGATATAAAAGTACGACGCGTCTCCTTTAGAAGCGGCAAGGCGATCGGAAGTCAAGAATTCCTTGACCGAAAAATGCGTAAACTGGATGACCTGGGAATTGCCATCGTCGACTTCGGTGATCAAGCTTGAGCATGTAGATAGCACAGCTCGTTGCCGATCCTCCCACCGCCAATCTTCATTCAACTTCGGTGTCGTTCCTTCGGCTTCAAAGTCAAGCGCGAGTATTTCTGCTAACTCCTCGACACGCAGCGGCCGCGTAGCCACAGTGAGACATTGTAAGAGACGATGAGCGTGGTCTCGGTTGGCCATCCCGATTTCCTTCAACACCCGTTCATATGTCTCGTCCAAGGATTTCGGTAATTCGTTAAGCGTTCGCCGGATGCTTTGCGGGAGGCAATGTTGCAACACTTCCAGCTGACAGAAAACCCAACGGAACCTGTCAAATAATCAGAAAGTGTCATCGGCACCCTTACGCGCTCTTACATTCCATCGGCTTTCTCCGTGAGCGTCTCAACGACCAGCTCTTTGTCCTTGTCCCTCCATCTCCTTATCGCCATATCCGAGTCCGCGTACACGACAGATCTGATATAGTCTTCAATATCCTTTTTTTGTCCACTTTCCTCGTGGATCGAGACTGGGTGAAATGATAGAGGCTCAAGCGCGGATCGGATGTCGATCTCCGGACGGCTGGTGACACATATATGAAGATTTGAGAGCTGGAGGCCGACGAGGTCCTTTATGAGACCAAGGACCTGTTTGCGGGCGGGTGGAATTCCAGAGGTATTGGGACATTCATCCAGCGCGTCCAAGATGATGTAGATTGGGCCTTGGCCAGGTAGCGCGAGCATCTCTTTAAGACATGCAATCAGCGTGCTGGAACTCGGCTTACGTGCGCCATCGTCGTGCGTCTTGTAAATGCGGGAGAGTATGTCGCAACAGTTGTCGGAACGAGTGGAGAGCTGAGTTAGAAGCGAAGGAAGCAAGTTGGAGAGGTTTTGTTTATCGGTGTCCCTGAAATCAAAATAGAAATACGCCATAATGGCTAGTCCAGCCTCCCACAACATCGTGATTTCCTGGATGATTGCAGAGCTAGTTGGCGTTGTAAGTTCCTGACGGGTGAACCCGACGAATGATAACGAACCAAAGGATACTCTTCCCAGAACCCGCTACAATGATTGTTGGCAATCAAGATCTAGGAGGACATGGCGGGAGAGAAGGGCGCACGCTTCCCGTGGATCCACAACAAGGATGTGGTGGCCTTGGTCTTCCATTCCAGGAATATACTCCCCTGGAAGAACCATGTCGCCGTCCCTTCGTGTTGAGCGACGCACGCGATATTTTGATTAGTGGATGGGTCTGGCGGAGATAGCCACTTTCGGTGCTTTGTCCGTATCCGGCTCCCTGCAATGGGATTTTAGTCTCAGCAAGCAATAGCAGCGGGGCTAAAGAACCACGAACGCCTTTCTGCGTCGATATTATCTGCCGTCTGTTGCAATAGAGCTCTCGTTTCCATTGTCGTCACTTTGACTACCTTGCCATCTAGTCGCATACGGGTTTACGTTGGTAGTTGTGGGTGGCTGACGTGATGGACGCACCCTCGACAGCCAGGTTGACCTTGTCGTCAACGTCTTTGACCCTGTCATCGACGCCCTGTACTTGCTCTCCGACAGTTGTTACTCCATCCTTCACTTGGTTTGCAATTTTCAGAACTTGCACAGTCGCCATCTGCACCTCCTGCTGAGTTAATCTATCCAGTCTGACCAGCGCATCTTCGATATCCCTCCTTCCAATTAATTTCTTCAGATATCTCTCTGAATATCTATCAGCGACGGGAAACGCATCATCACGGATCGACTCACTCGCTCGTCCTTGCTTCATCTCCTTCGTCGCAATCCAAAGTATCCCAAGCACCTCGACCATTATCTTCACGATGACGTCCCTCATCGCCTCTGTCGTCGGCACCTCGCTGTACTCCTCGAGCCGTCTGAAGAAGCTCTCGATGCGCTCGAAGATATCGACGAGCGCATCTTGGCTTGCAACAACGTCCTTTGCCGCCTATGTACGTTCGGAATCAGAACAGTCCGTGAGGGAGATCCAGGACGATAACTACCAAAAGAAGGACACCAGCTCCAGTGAAAATGACTTTCGCAGGTGAGAACACCTGGAAATACGATATCAGACGGTAGGTCGTAGACAGACGGGATGGGATTCACCATTCCAACGCCCTCGCCCAGTGCCGCGGAGAAGGCATAAAGAATATTGACAGTCGGGTTCAACCACTTCGTTAATTTGTCATCGCATGAAGTTGATTGCTCGAACTGTTGGACTTGAGTGCGAAGGACAGCCAGGATATCGGTGGGAGAGTTGCAGGACTGCAACTGGGCCATCAACGGATGTGCAAGAAGGTCTTTCTTCGTCTTCTTCTCATACTCTTTCATCGAAGCGTAGAAGATGGCCTGGAGATTAGAAGATGGTGCGGGAGGTGTCTGAGACATGACAGCAACAGCGACGAGATGCGTCTGAGGGTATGATACCAGCAGAAGACAGATGGCATGCGGGGGCCAGAATGGTTTGGTTTGACAGTTGACGCCCGCACAGCCCCACCTCGTGGATGGGCCCAGAATTAAAATTACAAATTTTGAATATAGGCGCGGGGGTTACTGCACCGTACTACTGTAGCCGACTTGGAGGGAGATCTGAGTGCGGTAAGGGATTCAGAGGTCGGGGTACCTCTGTAGGAAGATTGCGCTTACCTTGGCGCTTACGATGAATGGTTATTAGGCTGGGGTTCACAGTCTCGATTCGAGTTTAGCAGTTAATCGGTGCTAGTTGAGTTGAAGTGCGCTCTCATAAGGTGTCTTCTCAAGGGACGGGAATTAATCAGATAATGGGTAGGTAGGGTAATGACAGTAGGTTGCGTAACTGTTGACTGAAACAATTTTCATACAGTAAGTAAAGTCGAATTCCGAGTCCTTAGACAGGCGAATGCCAGTGGGCGGGGACGTCGACGAGAATAAGTCACGCGGACCTCAAATGAGCTTGCTCACTGCTAAAAACCAAGGTAATAACTCACCTGTGTACTGTGCTCTCCGATGAATGTATTTCGTAGGTGCTGTCTATGTCCTAGTGGATAATCTGAGTGAAAAAACAACGCAGTCAAAAGTGCACATACGAGTGTCGTTGACTCGGAGCGTCCGAGTCGTGCTCGCTTGCCGGGCCAGGTCACATGGACCCCTCCTCCTTATCACGACTTTCGCAGTCGATACCGGATTTTTCTTTTCGCCGATATTGTCAAGAAGCCTACAGTCTTAGGTTAGACGGACATAGACACATCGCATACACTCCAATAAATAGAACCACGCAGGCTACAGGAATAACTTTAGGTCTCGCACCAGCCGACCTACATCCCCCACTGCAGCAAGCACCCAAAAGTCCGCACTGACGCTCCATACAGCCACCCCAGCGCCATCCACCCGTGCAAGTACTCTGCCCGCAGCTCAGCCATGACCATCGCAGCGGCGGGTGGTAAACACAGCCCACGACGAGCAGCACATCTGGTATACCGGCGCGGCGCACGTTTACCTGGCGCAGCGCGAGGAGTGCCTGGCCGAGGGCTGTCACAGTAGCGGAGCCGGAGGTAGAGAGGATTTTCTTGCGCAGGAGCGGAACGAACACGGGGAGGGAGTCAGATGTCCGTGGGGGTGTATTTGCGCACAAAGCGTGCGTGTGCGAGAAGTCCCGTTCCTGCCCTACCCAATCCCGGTGGAAATGAGAAATAATCAGCACCCATGGAGCCCGGAGCACGCACCCGAGTTCGAGGATGTGCGCCTGGCTGAGCTTCCCATAGTCGAACAGGCCACGGCCGTCACTCTGGGAAGTGTCATTGCTGCAACACCAGAGATAGAAACGCGACACCAAAAAATCAAGTACGTGGTGTAGCAGGGCCACCGGGCCCGTCGAAACGAGTTACCGAGGAAGTGTTCTTTGAGGGTCATTGCCTTGCTCTCTGTTGTAGGTTCGGTGGGGAGGGGACTGGCGCATGGCACGGGGAAACAAATAGCTGATAGATTGCAAAGAAAATAGGTGGAGGCGCGAAGTGTTTTGCTATCGGAGATGCCAGTGAGGCCTCGATGAGGCATCGATGAAGGGTTTGCGTTTCCGAGGCAAGGTTACGCTTTGTTTCTTCGTCATCGGCAAAGTCGCGACAGGTGGGCGGGGTCCCGGAGCGAGCTGATGAAGGTCGGAAAACATGAGGCCTCATCGATGCCTTCGACCCTTTGGCAATTACTGGGCGTGGCGGGCGGGCAGAAGAAAAGTGTTCCGATTCATGGAACCAGTCGAGAGGGATGGCAGCAATGGGTACGTGCCGCTTCGTTCTCGCTCCTTGTCGCTCCGGCAGAGTACTGGGTCAGGTTCTAGTGGGCCAAGTGCAACTATATATTCAGAATACCCGCAGAAGGGACCCCCATCCTATCACAGTGACTTAGCATACATTTATAGGGCAGCCTATAGCACTCTATCTAATTTCCCACCATGCCCCGTCAACGTGTCAACATCTATATGATTGCCTCTCCTGATGCGACCTGCAAGGCCATCAGGAAAAACCTCCCGCGCTAGCGAGAGATAATTTGAGATAATTTCCATATTGGGCAAGAATTAATGACATCTTAGTGACAGCTAGCGTTCGCTAGTCTCAATTATCTCAAATTATCTCAAATTAGCAAAGTAGGTTTTTCCTGATGAATGTGGTCCTTCCATCCTTGTCCTTGGCATCTGCATTTGCGCCACGGTCAAACAACAAGCGCACGGCCTCTGTTTTTCCATTCAATGACGCCAGGTGCAACGGAGTTCATCCGACCTTGTCCTCGGCATTTGCGTTGGCGCCGTGGTCAAGCAGCAAGCGCACGGTCTCTGTTCTGCCCTTGGACGACGCCTCGTGTAAAGGGGTCCTTCCGTCCTTCTTCATGGCATTTGCACTGGCGCCACGGTCGAGTAGCAAGCGCACGGTGTTTATTTCGCCTTTGGATGGCACTACGTGCAATGGGGTCCATCCACCGTTATCCTCAGCATTTGCGTTCGTACCGTGGTCGAGCAACAAGCGCGCGGTCTCCGTTTCGCCCTTGGATGATGCCTCGTGCAATGGGGTCCTTCCGTCCTTCTTCTTGGCCTCCGCGTTCGCGCCATGGTCAAGTAGTAGATGTGTAACTTCGAACTTCCCATTAGCTGATGCCAGATGCAATGGCATTGAGTAGTCGTTATCTTGCGCGCTGATATCGGCGCCGTGTTGGGCCACTGCCCGCCCTACTTGTCAACCGGTCTGTAAAACCGGTATTACTTTCGTTTTAACCCGCCCACCGCCCTTTTGAAAAAAAAAATGGATCGATGATGAGATCCTTTGTGTACGCCGACGCTCATCCAGTCGCTCCGGGGAGGCACCCGTCGCGACCTCGCCTCGGCCACAAGCACTCTCATTTTCGATCGAGAAGCGCTTTGCGCTTTCACCACCCAATCTCTCTTTCTATCTTTTCTCTCTTCCTCTCATACCGCATGGACTATCACACTACTTTATACCTATTCGTAACTTGAACCCCCTCCCCGTTTGTTCTGAGAAATACAACCCGTCAAAGATCGCCGCCTCGCCGGCAGCCCCATCCACCCCGTGCTGCGCCTCTCCATCCTTCTCACACCCCCTATCCAGCGCGGCACGGAATCCCTTCGTAAGAGCTAAGAAAGCGACTCGCAAAGAGTACGATCTCAGCCTACCGGCGCTACCTCAGGCTCTTTAGCGGAAGAACGTACATTTTGAAGCGGACCAGTTTCAGAGGATTTACATTCATCAATCGTCACATCAAAACCGAATGTCGTGAGTCGCGTACGTTTGGTCTTTCAGCATGTGTTCCGCTATGCAATCTGCAACCATCACATCGGCACCTACAATATAGCGATGACTCTCCGACTGCGTGACACCACTTTGCTTTAAATTTACCTTGTATCGTTGGACATTCATTTCCCATTGCGTGGTTACAGCTCATAATAAATACTCATTACGTTCCGAGTAGGCCCATATGAATACGGGCGGAAGGGTGTCACGGTAGAGTAACCTATTGCACACTATCTGAATCTATGGGTCCACCATGTTACGTCAACATCTGTACGATTGCGTTCTTTTTCTTTCCCACTCTCGATACAACCTGGAGCGGGGTCCTTCCGACATTGTCCTCGGCATCTGAACTCGCGCCACGGTCGAGCAGCAAACGCACAGTCTCTGTATCGCCTTTGGATGACGCAAGGTGCAACGGAGTCCATCCATCGTTGTCCCTGGCATGTGCATTTGCACCGTGGTCGAGCAGCAAGCGCACGATCTCGGTCTTGCCTTCGGATGACGCCAGGTGCAACAGGGTCCTGCCGTCCTTCTTCTTGGCCTCCGCGTTCGCACCATGGTCAAGCAGTAGACGCACAACCTTAAGCCTTTCGTCAGATATCAGATGTAGTAGATGTAATGGCATCGAGTCGGACGTCAGATGTAATGGCGTCGAGTCGTCCTTATCCGGTGCGTTGATGTCCGCTCCATGTTGGAGTAATAGCTTCACGATCTCCACGTGACCAGATCTTGAAGCCAAGTGCAGTGGAGTATGCCCTTCGTCGTCCGCAGTGTCGATGCATACGTTGTGCCCCAGTAGCATCCGAACAACCTCTAGGTGTCCGTCCCGTGCGGCGAAATGAACTGGAGTCCGTTGATTGTGTTGTCGCCAATTCGCACCTGCACCGTGGTCGAGCAGCCACCGCACGAGATTGATACGTCCACCCTGCGATGCGGCATGTAGCGGAGTTCGATTTAATTCGTTTTCGATAACATCCACGGCTGCGCCATGCTGGTGTAATAGCTCTGCCACCTTGAAGTGTCTCTTGTGCAATGCCGCCACCAGTGGACTGTGATTATAACCGCCCCTCGCATTTACTTGCTCGGGATACTCGACGATGATTTGCGACGCTAGGTCATGAAGCCCACATAATGAAGCATAATATAGCGGAGATCCATGATGGTTGGTGCCATCTCCGAACTGACCCCAGCGATCGTCGACGTTGTACAACCGGAGCCACGCGGCAAAATGTGGCTTGGTCGAGTCAAAAAGCCGTCGCATCCCAGTCTTCTATGCGTGACGACACCGTTCCGAACTGCGCATGTTCCACCCAATGCTGGCTGGCATATTTCGCCAACGGAAAACCATCGTCGACCGGGTTATCGTCCACGTTGCCGTCCAATTGGAGAAGAGTTCCCAAGCAAGCCTGGGCGAGAGTCGTGTGTGCGGGCTCAGGAAATGATATGAAAGTATGAAGCGTCTCCTTTGGAAGTAGCAAGTCGATCAGAAGTCAAGAATTCCTTGACCGAAAAATGCGAAAATTGAACGACCTGAGAATCGCCATCGTCGACTTGCGTGATCAAGCTTGAGCACGTAGAGAGCACAGCTCGTTGCCGATCCTCCCACCGCCAGTCCTCCTTCAACTTCGGTATCGCTCCTTCAGCCTCATCAAAGTCAAGTGCAAGGATTTCTGCTAGCTCCTCGACACGTAGCGGCCGAGCAGCCGCAGTGAGACATTGTAAGAGGCGATGAGCGTGGTCTCGGTTGGCCATCCCAATCTCCTTCAACACCCGCTTGTATGTCTCGTCCAACGATTTCGGCAATTCGTTGAGCGTTCGCCGGATGCTTTGTGGAAAGCAATGTTGCAACACCTCCAACTGACAGAAAACCCAACGGAACCTGTCAATAGTTAGCAAGCGTCATTAGGCCCATTCATACTCGCACTTACATTCCATCAGCTTGATCCGTGAGCGTCTCAATAACCAATTCTTTATCCTTATCCCTCCATCTCCTCATCGCCGAATCCGAGCCCGCGTAAACGACTGATCTGATATAGTCTTCAATATCCTTCTTTTGTCCACTTTGTTCATGAATCGAGACCGGGTAGAATGCCAGGGGTTCAAGCGCGGCTCGGATGTCGATCTCCGGACGGCTGGTGATACATATATGTAGATTTGGAAGCTGAGGCCTGACAAGGTCCTTTATGAGATCAAGGACTTGTCTGCGGGCGGGTGGAATTCCAGAGGTATTGGGACATTCATCCTAGCGCGTCCAAGATGATGTAGATTGGGCCTTGGCCAGGTAGCACGAGCATATCTTTAAGACATCTAATCAACGTGTCGGTGTTAGGTTTATGTGCGCCATTATCGTGCGCCTTATATACATGGGAGAGTATGTCGCAGCAATTGTCGGAACGAGCGGAGAGCTGCGTAAGAAGCGAAGGAAGCAAGTTGTGGAGGTTTTGTTTCTCAGTATCCCTGAAATCGAAATAGAAGTACGCCATGGAGGCTAGTCGGGCTTCCCACAACGCCGTTATGTCTTGGATGATTGCGGAGCTAGTTGGCGGTGTAAGTTCCTAAGGGGTGAATTCGACAAATGACAACGTACCAAAGGATGCTCTTCCCTGAGCCCGCTACAATGATCAGAGGCGAAGGCGATCAAGATCAGGGAGGATGTAAAGCGACAGAAGGGCGCACGTTTCCCGTGGACCCACAATAAGGATGTGGTGGCTTTGGTCTTCCATTCCATGAATATACTTCCTCGGAAGAACCATGTCGCCGTCCCTTCATGCTGAGTGGTGGACGCGATATTCTGATTAGTGGATGGGTCTGGAGGAGACAGCCACGCTCGATGGTCCTTCCGTGTCCGGCTCCCTGCAGTGGCATATCGGTCTCAGCAAGTAAGAGCAACGGGGCTGTAGAATCACGAACGCCTTTCATCGTCCATATTGTTTGCTGCTCGTTGCACAAGAGCCTTTGTTTCCTTGCCGTCTAGATGTGTATATGTTTACGATGACGTTTGTGAGTGGCAAATGTACTGGACGTACCTTCAATAGCTACGTTGACCTTGTCATCGACGCCCTGTACTTGCTTGCCGACGATTTGCACTCCGTCCCTGACATGATGTGAGATTTTCAGGACTTGCACGATCGCCATCTGCACCTCCTGCTGCGTCAATCTATCCAGCCGGCCCAGCGCATCCTCGACATCCCTCCTACCAATCAATTTCTTCAGATATCTCTCTGAATCTCTATCAGCGACCGGAAGCGCATCATTACGGATCGACTCACTCGTTCGCCCCTGCTTCATCTCCTTAGTCACAATCCCAAATATCTCAAGGCACCTCAACCATTATCTTCACGATGACGTCCTTCATCGCTTCTGTCGTCGGCACCTCGCTATACTCCTCGAGCCGTCTGAAGAAGCTCTCGATGCGCTCGAAGATATCGATGAGCTCATCTTGGCTCGCAGCCACGTCCTTCGCCGCCTGTGTACGTTCGGTGTCAGAGCAGTCGGAGTAAGGGAGATCCAGGATCATAGCTACCGAGAGGAGGACACCAGCTCCAGCGAAAATGACTTTCGCAGGTGAGAACACCTTGAAATATGATATCAGAGGGTAGATCGTAGAAGGTAATCGCAATAGGACTCACCAGTCCGACGCCCTCGCCCAGCGCGCCGGAGAAAGCATAAAGGACGTTGACAGTCGGAATCAACCATTTCGTCAATTTGTCATCGCCGGACGTAGATTGTTCGAACTGTTGGACTTGAGTGCGTAGGACGGCCAGGATATCGGCGGGAGAGTTGCAGGTCTGCAACTGGCCCATCAACGGATGCAGGAGAAGGTCTTTCTTCGTCTTCTTCTGATACTCTTTAATAGAAGCATTAAAGATGGCCTGGAGATGGGAAGACGAGGAAGGTGTTTGAGACATTGCAACAACAGCGAGGAGAGATGTCTGAGGCCGGGGTATGATACTAGCACTGCGGGTGAGAAGCGGCCGAGTGGGAACACCAGATCAGAAAAGTTCGCCACGAGGTTTGCTAGGTGACGCCCGGCCATGCACTATCTCAGCTCGTAGACGATCCGATATGATCTCTTTGTCACAAAACCACTAATGCGCGAATCATCCCAGTCACTGTTTCCCTGACTTAGAGGGAGGCCCGCGCGGTGAAGGACGTCGACGTCCCCTTGCAGGGGGAGTTCATTTTCTTTTCGAGTTGCACAAATTAATCAGATACTGGAGCTAGCTAGGTGGCGATAAATAGATATTATACCCGTGAATGTGAAGCCGTCGGATTGTAAGGAATATGGTGATAGATGGTCGGCGGAGGTAGGGATGTAGTAGGTGATAGGTAGTCGGTAACCGTCAGAAAAAGACCGAGTAAATTCGAATGCCTGGACATGTCTGTAGTACACAGCATTTTTTCATCCACCCTCTCTCAGTGAATAGAGCAGTTCCCGCCGTTCGAAGCCATGGACGAGTCACCACGCGCGCGCCTCATCATCGTCATCATCTTGGGCATCTTCTTATCCCGCGAAGCGACCGTCGGCGCAGCAGTATCCGGCACCGGTACTCACGGGGCACCCGCAACGTCAGCCGCAGCATCGATGAACGACGAAGCCGTTGTCGCGGCAGACGGAAAGACACGCGGCCCGACTCGCCGAGGACGCGCTGCTACTATTCCCACCCAATAGCGGCCCGGCTACGACCGCCTGTAAGCTGTTCGATTGTAGGGATTGCGACTGCAGCGAGTTCGCGCATGACGAACCGACGCTCGAGATCGACTGCGGGCGTTCTCTCAGGTGCGCATTATTCGCCAGTTGCGGTTCTCGCTGGTGTGTGAGGATGATGGACAGACGCCGTTCCCCTCCGGTATTATGCCGGTCACTTTGGCTTGCGTGAGGTGGTGTAGCGGCGGCGAGTGAGGCGGATGAATTGGAGTTTGTCGGGTAAGAGAGACACGTGAGCGCTGTTGAATGGCGAGAGAATCTTATACGCTATCGGTGGATGTGGCGGCGACGTCGGAGAAAGCTGAGGTGAGTTCGCACGCTCCCGTTCTCGCTGGTCACGATCACGGTCGAGGGTGCCTCGAGACAAGCTCGCGCTCGCAGGATGGTGGCTCGGCAGGCGTGTGAAGAACTCGGCGAGACTGTTGCCGCGCTCCGCGAAATGCGCATGTATGAGCAATGTCGAGCGAAGGTCGCAGGTTAGCGCTGGGCGGCCTGCGCACTTGGAGTGTGCGACGAGCTGCAGTGCGAACAAAGCACCGCGCCTTCTTTGCCGGCTCCATGCATACGACAGTTGACAGGCTATATATCGATCAGCTATCAGGGTTAAGTTCACGTCGTGTGATAGTGGAAGACGCACGTTTCCTAAAGGTCGTCTTGACGGAAGGTATGTTCGCGTATTCAAAGAGGTCTGTTTGTCTTTGTTTTGCGGAACTTCAGGGAGGGACTGGCGATACACTGCCTGTGACAAGAGTGGTGACTTGGCGAGTTGAACAGTATCGCCATGTCACCGTCAAACGGCTGGCCTGCATAAGTTACACGGGAATCGGGGAGTCGAGCTCGAGATTTTCCATCAAGTGTCGTAGTCACAACCTCATACTCAAATAGTTGCTCTGCGCCCAGTCGTACCGACGAGCCATGTGGAAACACCCCTTAAGGAACGCGACAAGCGGATTAGAAAAGCGTTCAGGAGTCGGCGGAGACTCGTCTTCGACTATCCGGATACTGAGCAACACCAGACCAGTCACCTGTCATGGCATTCCCGATATCCCCACAGGGCAGGCATACCGTCAGCAGTTCGATCGGAGGGCCCGTGGTGTCCTTGATCGCGCGCTCCATCGCGCGCAGGTCGAGCGAGAGGCCGAAGTCTGATAGCTTTACGTGCACGACGTCGCTGCGATGCAGGTAGTCCAACACATCTGCCCGGTGTTTAAGTTGAGCGTGCGATACAGCGCCAAACGGTTCGCGTCCGACACAATTGCCCAGTTGCTAAAATAAAATAAAAATAAAGAGAGGCCAGTCCACCGGCCGGTTAAGTACCAACCTCCCGTAAAAGGCGGTCCACTTACAAAGTGCGTTGGTACCTTCCCGTCCGCCGAGACACGCTTCCTTCCGTCGCATCCCGCACCATCAGATCGCTGGCGCTTGCCTGTTCGCCCGACGCGACGCGACGCTGAAGTTGACCATGCTCTCAAACCGCGACCGCCGCGGCTTAGCACCAAACTCGTCGTACAGGTTCGGCCGCAGGCGCCTGCGCGAACTCGCGCCATCCACCTTGCTCTGGAACCGCCCTTGTGGAAGCAACGACGGGGAATTGACGCTTACCAGACGTAGTTGAGCTCGCATCACGCTCATTAGACGTGGCGTGCTCGACCGGATCGAACGAGGGAGACAGCGACTGATGGCGTATTGAACGGGCTCGATGAGGGAGCGCCGCCATACCCGCCAGACACTGACAGTGTGGGAACGGGATGCACTGGATGGAAAATACACTTTACTTTACCATTGACAAAATTTAGGCATAGCCAATAACAAAAGGTATTTTTTATCCACAATTTTTCATACATAAAATGTTGATAAGGTAACTAAATATTGTCAATGCAATTTCAAGCACAATATGTAGACAATATAATTTTCCTTTTCCATAATATTGTCAGAATATTATAGAGGTTATATTATATATCTTGTTAAAATATTTCACATGGTAATATCTTTATAAAATGCAACAGTGGCTCAGTTCAGAGGGTTCAGGCAAGGTTCAGGGTTCAACCACAAAAACATTTTATCAAGATATTACCATGTGAAATATTTCAACAAGATACATAGTATAACCTCTATAATATTCTGACAATATTATGGAAAAGGAAATTTATATTGTCTACATATTGTGCTTTGAAATTGCATTGACAATATTTGGTTACCTTATTAACATTTTATGTATGAAAAATTGTGGATAAAAAATACCTTTTGTTATTGGATATGCCTAAATCTTGTCAATGGTAAAAGTGTATTTTCCATCCAGTGATGGGCACGAGTGAGTCACCGTCTCCCCCACTGCCGCCGTCATCGGGACTGCTCCACCTTGGCACATTGGACCCGCTCCTCTGCCCGCCGCGCGTGCTGTTTCTGCGCAATGCGACTCGGCCTGGGCTAGGGCCAAGACCAAGAGAAGGGGCGTCCTGGCTCGAGTCGCGACGAAACAAGGCGTTGGGGTCTTTCGATGCAAACGTCAACGTTTTCGCGTGCGGTGCGTCGGCCCACGGGTGGCGGCACGGCGCTCGAATTGACACTCGCACTAACACCAAGATCGGCGGCCTCGTACCTGCCCTGGAAAAGACGGGCGTCCGCCGAGAGAGCCAAGGAAGAGGGCGAAGGTTTCCGAATCGCGATCGCGTCGACAAAGTTTCCATTCTCATCGCTTTGACTCCCTTGCCATCTAGTCGCGTTTACGATGGATTTGTGAGTGGCTAACGTGTTGAACGCACCCTCAATAGCTACGTTGACCTTGTCGCCAACAGCTTCTGCTCCGTCCTTGACATGATGGGCGGTTTTCAGTACCTCCACAATCGCCATCTGCACCCCTGTTGCGTCAATATATCCATTTTGCCTAGCGTGTCTTGAATATCCCCTCTGCCAATTGATATCTCTCTAAATATGTACCTCTGTAGAGTAACTTACAGCACTCTATCTATTTGTCCATACTGGGTCAACATCTGTGCGATCTCGTTCTTTCCCTTCCCTGATGCCACCTGGAATATGGTTCTTCCTTCCTTGTCCTTGGCATCTACACTCGCGCCACGATCAAGCAGTAAGCGCATGGTCCCTGTTTTGCTTTTGGATGACGCCAGGTGTAACGGAGTCCATCCATCATTGTCCTCGGCATTTGCGTCTGCGCCGCGGTCGAGCAGCAAGCGCACGGTCTCTGTTTCGCCCATAAATGACGCCTCGTGCAATGGAGTTCTTCCGTCCTTCTGCTTGACATCCGCACTCGCACCATGGTCGAGCAACAAGCGCACAGCCTCTGTTTCGCCACCCTCGGATGACGCTAGGTGGACCGGAGTCCGTCCACCCTTGTCCTCAGCATTTGCGTTTGCGCCGTGGTCGAGTAGTAAACGCACGGTCCTTGTTTCGCCCTCGGATGATGCCAGGTGCAATGGGGTCCTCCCATCCTTGTCCTCGGCATTTGCGTTCGCGCCATGGCCGAGCAATAAGCGCACGGTCTCCGTTTCGCCCTTAAATGACGCCTCGTGCATTGGAGTCCTTCCATCCTTCTTCTTGGCATCCGCACTCGCGCCATGGTCGAGCAGTAAGCGCACGGTCTCTATTTCGCCCTCGGATGACGCTAGGTGGACCGGAGTCCGTCCGTCGTTGCCCCCGGCATTTGCGTTCGCGTCGTAGTCGAGCAGCAAGCGCACGGTCTCTGTTTTGCCTTTGTAAGACGCCAGGTGCAACGGAGTCCATCCATCATTGTCCTCGGCATTTGCGTTCGCGCCATGGTCGAGCAGTAAGGCGCACAGTCTCCGCTTCGCCCTTAAATGACGCTCCGTGCATTGGGGTCCTTCCATCCTTCTTTTTGGTATCCGCACTCGCGCCATGTTCGAGCAGTAAGCGCACGGTCTCTGTGTCGCACTCGGATGACGCCAGGTGCAATGGAGTCCACCCATCGTTGTCTTCGGCATTTTGGTTCGCGCCGTAGTCGAGCAACAAGCGCACGATCTCTATTTTGTTCGCGGACAACGCCTCGTGCAATGGGGTCCTTCCGGCCTTGTTCTCTGCATCTGAATTCGCGCCATGGTCAAGCAGTAGACGTGCAATTTCCAGCCTTCCATCAGATGAGGCTAAATGTAGTGGCGTCGAGTGGACCCCATCTTGTGAGCTGATTTCCGCCCCATGTTGGAGTAATAGCCTCACGATCTCCAGGTGACCATTATTCGATGCCCGGTGCAATGGTGTACGTCCTTCGTTGCCTGGAGCGTCGATGTGTAAGCTTTGGCTCAGTAACATCCGAACAACCTCTAGGTGTCCCCTTCCTGCAGCTAAATGGAGTGGAGTCCAGACTGGACCGCTCTGTTGCGCATTTATATCTGCACCATGGTCGAGTAGCCACCGCGTGACATCGATATGTCCATCCATCGACGTAGCATGTAGTGGAGTCCGATTAAATTGGTCCTCGGTGACATCCACCGCCGCGCCATGCTGGTGTAATAGCTCTGCCACCTCGAAGTGTCTCTTGTACAATGCCGCCACCAGTGGACTGTGATTACGACCACACCTCGCATTAACTTGCTCAGGATGCTCAACGATGATCTGCGCTACCAGGTCACGAAATCCGCACAACGAAGCATAATACAGTGGGGATCCACGAGGCGCGGGAGAATCTCCGAAGTTACCCCAGCGATCGTCGACGTCGTGGAAATCGAGCCACGTGGCAAAATTTGGATTGGTTGAGTCAAAAAGACGCCGCATCCCGTCTTCTATGCGTGACGACACATTTCCGAACTGCGCATGCTCCACCCAATGCCGACTGGCATATCCCGCCAATGGAAAGCTACCTTTGACCTGGTCGTTGTTCGGACTACCGTCCAACTGGAGTAGAATCCCCAAGCAGGCCTTGGCGAGAGTCGTGTGCGCAGGTTCGGGAATGATATGAAAGTATGAGGCGTCTCCTTTGGAAGTGGAAAGGCGATTGGAAGTCAAGAACTCCTTGACAGAAAAATGCGTGAACTGAATGACCCGGGAATCGCCATCGTCGACTTGGGTGATCAAGCCGGAGCACGTAGATAGCACAGCTCGTTGTCGGTCCTCCCACCGCCAATCCGCGTTCAACTTCGGCGTCGCTCCTTCAGCCTCACCAAAGTCAAGCGCAAGGATTTCTGCTAGTTCTTCGACACGCAGGGGGCGAATAGCCGCGGTGAGACATTGTAAGAGACGACGAGCATGGTCTCGGTTGGCCATCCCGATTTCCTTTAACACCCGCTCATACGTCTCGTCCAATGATTTCGGCAATCCGTCAAGCGTTCGCCGGATGCTTTGCGGAAGACAATGTTGCAAAACGTCCAACTGACAGAAAACCCAACGGAACCTGTCAAATAGTCGGCAAGCGTCATCACAATCCCTGAACACGCTTACATCCCATCAGCTCTTTCCGTGAGCGTCTCAATAACCAGTTCTTTATCCTTATCCCTCCATCTCCTCATCACCGTATCTGAGTCCGCGTAGACCACAGATCTAATATAGTCTTCAATGTCCTTCTTTTGTCCACTCTCCTCGTGAATTGAGACAGAGTCAAACGCTAGGGGCTCAAGAGCGGTTTGGATGTCAATCTCCGGACGGCTCGTGACACATATATGAAGATTTGAAAGCTGAAGACCGACGAGGTCCTTTATAAGATCAAGGACTTGTTTGCGGGCGGGTGGAATTCCAGAGGTATTGGGACATTCATCTAGCGCGTCCAAGATAATGTAGATTGGGCCTTGGCCAGGTAGCGCGAGCATCTCATGAAGACAAGAAATCAACATGCTGGGGCTGGGTTCACGTGCGCCATCGTCGTGCGTCTTATAAACGTGGGAGAGTATGTCGCAACAACTGTCGGAACGAGCGGAGAGCTGTGTAAGAAAGGAAGCAAGCAAATTGTGGAGGTTTTGCTTATCGGCGTCCTTAAAATCGAAATAAAAATACACCATAGATGCTAGACCAGCCTCCCGTAGCACCGTTATGTCTTGGATGATTGCAGAGCTAGTTGACCTTGTAAATTCGGGGTGAACTCGACAAAGATTTGATAACATACCAAAGGATGCTCTTCCCTGAACCCGCTACAATGATTAGAGGCGATTAATATCTTTGAGGATGTGAAGGGACAGAAGGGCGCACGTTTCCCGTGGATCCACAACAAGGATGTGGTGGCTTTGGACTTCCATTCCATGAATATACCCCCTTGGAAGAACCATGTCGCCGTCCCTTCATGTTGAGTGGTAGCCGCGATGTTTTGATTGGTGGATGGGTCCGGGGGAGACAGCCACGCTCGGTGGTCCTTCCGTACCTGTCTCCCTGCAGTGGAATTCAGATTCAACAAGCAAGAGTAATGAGCGAAAGAAACACGAACGCTTTTCGTCGTCCATATTGTTTGCTGTCTGTTGCACCAGAGCCTTTGTTTCCTTGCCATCTAGACGTGCATAGATTTACGATGTCGTTTGTAAGTAGATAACGTGCTGAACGTACCCTCAATAGCTATGTCGACCTTGTCATCGACGCCTTTTACTTGGTCGCCGACGGTTTGAACTCCGTCCTTAACATGGTGTGCGACTTTCAGCACCTCTACAATCGCCATCTGCACCTCCTGTTGCGTCAATCTATCCAGTCTGACCAACGCATCCTCGATATCCCTCCTTCCAATTAATTTCTTCAGATATTTCTCTGGAGTTCTATCAGCGAAGCGAACGTAGTCATCTCGGATTGACTCACTCGTTCGCCCCTGCTTCATCTCCTTCGTCACAACTCCAAATATCCCAAGCACCTCGACCATTATCTTCACGATCGTGTCCTTCATTGCCTCTGTCGTCGGCACCTCAGTATATGTCTCGAGTCGTCTGAAGAAGCTCTCAATGCGCTCAAAGATATCGACGAGCGCATCTTGGCTCGCAACAACGTCCTTTGCCGCCTGCATACGTTCGGTGTCAGAACAGTGCAAGTAAGGGAGATCCATAATAATAGCTACCAAGAGGAGGACCCCGGCACCTGCGAAAATCACTTTAGCAGGCGAGAACACCTAGAAATATGATGTCAAATGGTAGATCGTAGAAGGATCGAGTAAATGGGACTCACCAGTCCGACGCCCTCTCCAAGCGCCGCGGAGAACGCATAAAGGACATTGACAGTCGGGTTCAACCATTTTGTCAACTTGTCATCGCCGGACATAGATTGCTCGCATTGTTGGACTTGAGTGCGCAGGACGACCAGGATGTCGGTGGAAGAGTTGCAGGTCTGCAACTGGGCCATCAACGGATGCGCGAGCAGGTCTTTCTTCGTCTTCTTCTCATACTCTTTCATGGAAGCATAAAATATGGCCTGGAAATTGGAAGAAGAAGCCATGAGAGGTGTCTGAGACATGGCAGCAACAGCGAGGAGAGGCGTCTGAGGGTATGACACTGGCAGGAGAGAGATGGCACGGGAGCGCCAGAGTGAATTGGCAGTTGACGCCCGCACAGCCGCAATGACCTCGTGGATATCTTCGGCCTTGTCTTCGGCCCAGAATTATAGTCATTGTTTTCAAAACATAGGCACGGGAGTCCGACTTCCCGTCGCCGACTTGGAGGGAGATCCGAGTGCGATGAAGAGTTTCAGATCGAGGTAGACAAGTAGAGTGTCCGAGATATCGACGTTGGGGTACCTCTGTAGGAAAGGTCGCAGGTAAGTTACGAGGATCGGTCGGATTCACACTTGCAGTCTCAGTTTCGCAGTCTCAGTTCAATCGGTACCCCACAGTTTCTCAAGAAAAAAAAACTGGTTGGGTTGAAGCTCTCATAAAATATTTTCTTCTCTCTGACAGTGGTCACAGACTCACAGCCTCACAGGAATTAAACAGACGGTGGGTAGGTAGGAATAGGATAGTAGTTTGCGTAACTGTTGACCGAAAAGTTCATGCTGTGAGGAAAGTCGAATTCTTTGGACAAGTAAATGGGGGCGGGGAAGCACGAGACGCGAATACGTCAGCTGGACCTCACCGGCGAATGGATTTACCCGCGTAGATACCATCCGTGTCATAACCGATGGACTGAGTGAACAAACAACGAACATATTCCAAGCGCCTCTAGTGACTCATAGTATGAGTCTCGTTCTCGCTCGCCCAAGTCATGGGGCTCCTCCCAATACAAGATCGCATTGGTTAACCTTCTATCACGAGTTTCACGGTCGATGTCGTTCACGGAACGGTCAAGAAACCTAAGACAGTCATAGGTTAGACGCACGTAGACGTATCATATACACTCCCTCCAATAAATGGAACCATGCACGCCCGAGGACGCTTTACCAGCAGTACCGCCTCTTAATGTAGCAGTGACAGCCTCACGTCTCCCACCAGCCGACCCACGTCCCCGAGCACGCACTCAACAAGTCCTCACCAACGCTCCATACTCGCCACCCCGGCGCGATCCACCCCTGCAAGAACTCCCACAGGACGTCTGCAGCCCGTAGCCCGGCCACAGCGTGCAGCGCCGTCGCGAGAGCCGTCGGGGTCATAAGCTAGGGGGCGTTAATACTAGCATCGGGTGGTAGACACGGTTCACAACGAACGGCACGTCTGACACATCAGTGCCGCGCACGGCGACCTGGGGAGAGCCCATCGAGAGCTGCTATAGTAACGTAGTGCCAGTGGGGGCGAAGGCGGAGAGGACGTCCTTGCACAGAAGCAGTACAGCGCGGGGATGTCCCGCACGAAGGGGCTCAGTGTGAGTGCGATAAGTCCAGTTCTTGATCTACCAATTCCCGACAAAAATAAGAGATCAGCAGCACCCTTGGTACCCGGAGCACGCACCGAGTTTGAGGACGTGAGCCTGACTGAGCTTCCCATAGTCGAATAGGCCTTGGCGTCCCTCTGCATCACTGGGAAGTGTCGTTGTTGAAATTAAGTACGTGGTGCAGGAGGTCTTGAGTCACGGAGGAAGGACTTTTCAGGGGGAGGAGGGCAGTGCACCTGTCTCAAGCACTCAAATAACAGCACGAGGGAGCGAACAAGGATAGTGGAATGAACCTTGTTTCCACAAGACGCTCCCTGTATTGCTCCCAAAAGTGGTTTTGTCCATAAGGTGGACGGACTCGAACACGATGGGATTGTGCCGTCTTCGCTCTTCCTTGGCCTTCGGCATACCACTGCCTTTCAATTGCGTTGCATTTGGTGAAGGTTTCGGTTCGATGTAAACCAATAGAGCATCTTGATTCGGACTTGCTCCAAGACTGAGGAAGTGCCCCTGGGGCCATGTCGGAGCGGTCTAAGGGCTTGAGAACCGCCAGACGCATGTAAAGAAGGAAGATCTCGACGGGGTCAGAAACTATCGCATGCTACTGGTGATCGTTCCAGAGGAACGGCATCTACACTCGAAATCGGTCCTCCGTCCGGGATTGCCAGTGTTGGCCAACAAGGATGTCTTTTTCTTTGGATTGTGGCTCTTGTAGAAATCTTGGGGCGGACTAGTATTTATAGAACGTACGCGACGCGAGTTGCTATATACGTGAACAGAGTGAGTACGATCTACTCGTTTTTAGAATGATAAACGGTATGGGAGAATAAGGGCAGTCATCAATCATGAGCGAGAAAGCGAAAAAGGGTTTTGTTAGCGGGCGACATCACTGGCAGTGATCATACGGCTACCCGCACCCGCATCACATCGTAAACGTGAATATATGAATACCCGCAGAAGGGACCCTCATACTATCACAATGACTCGACATACATTTATGAAGTAACCTATAGCACTCTGTCTCGTTGTCTGCCATGCTCTGTCAATATCTGTACGGTTGTCTCTCCTAATGCGACCTGCAATGGGGTCCTTCCTTCCTTGTCCTTGGCATCTGCACTCGCGCCACGGTCGAGCAGCAAGCGCACAGTCTCTGTATCGCCTTTGGATGACGCATGGTGCAACGGAGTCCATCCGTTGTTGTCTTCAGCATGTGCGTTTGTGCCGTGGTCGAGCAGTAAGCGCACGGTCTCTGTGCTGCCTTTGAACGACGCCAGGTGCAATGGGGTCATTCCGTCCTTCATCTTGGCCTCTGCGTTCGCGCCACGGTCGAGCAGCAGACGCACAACCTCAAGGCGCTTATACGCTACAGCTGCAAGAATGGGAGTCCAGCGATTGCCTTGCTGCAAATTCGGATCTGCGTCGTGATCGAGTAACCACCGCGTGACATCGATAAATCCATCCCTCGATGCGGCAAATAGTGGAGTCCGATTACGGAAGTCGCCAGTAACATCCACGGCCGCGCCATGCTGGTGTAATAGCTCTGCTACCTTGAAGTGTCTCTTGCGTAATGCCGCCCCCAGTGGACTGCGTTTATTACGTCCCATCGCATTTACTTGCTCAGGATGCTCGACGATGATGTGCGCTACCAGATCACGAAATCCATATAACGAAGCATAATACAGTGGAGATCCATGAGGTGCTCCGAAATGCTGCACAACATCGAGCCACGCGGCAAAATGTGGTTTGGTCGAGTCAAAAAGACGTCGCATCCCGTCTTCTATGCGTGACGACACATTTCCGAACTGCGCATGTTCCAACCAATGCTGGCTGGCATATCTCGCCAACGGAAAACCATCGTCGACCGAGTTACCGTCCGCGTTGCCGTCCAATTGGAGAAAAGTTCCCAAGCAAGCCTGCGCGAGAGTCGTGTGTGCGAGCTCGGGAATGATATGAAAGTATGAAGCGTCTCCTTTGGAAGTGGCAAGGCGATCGGAAGTCAAGAATTCCTTGACCGAAAAATGCGAGAACTGAATGACCAGGGAATCGCCATCGTCGACTTCGGTGATCAGGCTCGAGCACGTAGATAGCACAGCTCGTTGCCGATCCTCCCACCGCCAGTCCTCCTTCAACGTCGGTGCCGCTCCTTCAGCCTCAAAGTCAAGTGCAAGTATTTCTGCAAGCTCCTCGACACGTAGCGGCCGAACGGCCGCGATGAGACATTGTAAGAGACGATGAGCGTGATCTCGGTTGGCCATCCCGATCTCCTTCAACACCCGCTCATAAGTCTCATCCAAAGATTTCGGCAATTCGTTGAGCGTTCGCCGAATGCTTTGTGGAAAGCAATGTTGTAACACTTCCAGCTGACAGAAAACCCAACGGAACCTGTCGATAGTCAGCGCTAGTCAGCAAGCATTATTGTCATTGGCACATTCTAGTCGCGCTTACATTCCATCAGCTTTATCCGTGAGCGTCTCAATAACCAGTTCTTTATCCTTATCTCTCCATCTCCTCATCGCCGTATCAGAGCCCCCATAAACGACTGATCTGATAAAGTCTTCAATATCCTTCTTTTGTCCACTTTGTTCATGAATCGAGACCGGGTGAAATGTGATGGGTTCAAGCGCAGCTCGGATGTCATTCTCCGGGCGGCTGGTGACACATATATGTAGATTTGGAAGCTGAAGGCCGACAAGGTCCTTGATGAGATCGAGGACTTGTCTGCGGGCGGGTGGAATTCCGGAGGTATTGGGGCATTCGTCTAGCGCGTCCAAGATAATGTAAATTGGGCCTTGGCCAGGTAGGGCAAGCATCTCTTTGAGACACGCAATCAGTGTATTGGTGCCGGGCTTACGTGCGCCATCGTCGTGTGCCTTATAAATCCGGGAGAGTATGTCGCAACAACTGTCGGAACGAGTGGAGAGCTGAGTTATAAGCGAGGGAAGTAAGTTGCGGAGGTTTTGTTTATCGGTGTCCCTGAAATCAAAATAGAAATACGCCATAATGGCTAGTCCAGCCTCCCACAACGCCGTAATGTCCTGGATGATTGCGGAGCTAGTTCGTGTTGTAAGTTTCTGAGGGGTGAACCCGAAAAACGACAACGAACCAAAGGATGCTCTTTCCTGAGCCCGCTACAGTGATTCGAGACGATCAATATCTGGGAGAACGCGAAGCGAGAGAAGGGCGCACGTTTCCCGTGGACCCACAGTAAGGATGTGGTCGACTCGGACTTCCATTCCATGAATATACTTCCCTTGAAGAACCACGTCGCCGTCCCTTCATGTTGAGTGCTGCACGCGATATTTTGATTAGTGGATGGGTCCGGGGGAGACAGCCACGCTCGGTGGTCCTTCCGTACCCGGCTCCCTGCGATGGCATTTCAGTCTCAGCAAGCAAGAGCAGCGAGGCTAAAGAACCACGCACGTTTTTCGTCGTCCATATTGTTTGCTGCCTGTTGCACAAGAGCCTTTGTTTCCTTGCCGTCTAGACGGGTATGAGTTTACGATGGCATTTGTGAGTGGTAAACATGCTAGACGTACCCTCAATAGCCACGTTGACCTTGTCATTGACGCCCTCTACTTGCTCGCCGACAGTTTGTACACCGTCCTTGACATGGTGTGCGACTTTCAGCACCTGCACAATCGCCATCTGCACCTCTTGCTGCGTCAATCTATCCAGTCGGACCAACGCGTCCTCGACGTCCCTCCTTCCAATTAATTTCTTCAGATATCTCTCTGAGTCTCTATCAGCGACGGGAAGCGCGTCATCTCGGATTGACTCACTTGTTCTCCCCTGCCTCATCTCCTTCGTCACAATCCCAAATATCCCAAGTACCTCGACCATTATCTTCACGATGGTGTCCTTCATCGCCTCTGTCGTCGGCACCTCGCCATACTCCTCGAGCCGTCTGAAGAAGCTCTCGATGCGCTCGAAGATATCGATGAGCGCATCTTGGCTCGCAACAACGTCCTTTGCCGCCTGCGAAGGATCCGTATCAGCACAGTCCTGGCAAAGGGTGATCTAGGATGATAGCTACCAAAAAAAGGACACCTGCTGCAGCGAAAATGACTTTCGCAGGCGAGAACACCTAGGAATATGATATCAGAGGGTGGATCGTAGACGGACCGTCTGAATGGGATTCACCAGTCCGACGCCCTCGCCAAGCGCCGCGGAGAACGCATAAAGGACATTGACAGTCGGATTCAACCATTTTGTCAATTTGTCATCGCCGGACATAGATTGCTCGAACTGTTGGACTTGAGTGCGAAGGACGGCGAGAATGTCGGTGGGAGAGTTGCAGGTCTGCAACTGGGCCATCAACGGATGCGCAAGAAGATCTTTCTTCGTCTTCTTCTCATATTCTTTCATGGAAGTATAAAAGATAGCCTGGAGATTAGTAGAAGATGAAGCTGCGGGAGGTGTCTGAGACATGGCAAGTGCAGCGACGAGATCCGTCTGAGGGTATGATACTGTGATAATACAATGGAAGACGAGGGCACCAATGAATTAGTAGTAAACTAGTTAACGCCCGCACAGCCCCACCTCGTGCCATCATTGTTTTCTCAAAACCATACGTGCGGGAATTACCGGCCGACCACTGTGTGCAAAGCAGGGTTTTCAGACCAATAAAACCCATAGAAAACCCTATGGAGTGTTAAACATAACCACTTATCAAGGGTTTTTTTAGGGTTTTCTAAGGGTTTATTGGTTGGAAAACTCTGCTTTGCATGTAGTGGACTTGGATGGATAGCTGTTTTACTGTAAGGCAAAGCGAGGAACGAGCGTCGAGCACCGGTGCCTTTGAACATAACTTGTCTTTGCACTGGAACTGGGAATTGATCTTTAAGTAAAAAAATCTTGAAATAAGACTTAATTAAGACTCAAAATATTTATGTGTGACAAATATTCAGGAAAGATTTAAAGTTTCTAAATCACATGCCCCGAAACGTGCCTGTTGCAGCTGTCATGTGATCTATAAACTTTAAATATATTGTCACACAAATTTACAAATAAATACTTTGAGTCTTATTTGAGTTTTATTCCAAGAAATTTTGCTTACAGATTAATTCCTGGTTCCAGTGTTTGGGTGAGCAGGCAAAGCGGCACGTGCACATTCCTCCCTTCACGGTGGGCAGGAGCAGGTAAGCGGAATCCACTTATAGTCAACTAAGGGGTCAATTAATGTCCAATATATTGACCACTTAGTTGACTTGACTGTTATCGTGAACTGTATCAAGACAATGGAATAATTTGTAGACCTCTCTCTATGTGTCAGACAATTATAAATAAAAATACTCGAACAATTAGATATTTGCCACTTGCTCAAGAGAGCTCTGATTATTTACAAATGTATTTAAACTTAGTTGTCAGGCACCAGCCAACATAAACAAATAAGTGTAAATATGCTTGGAAATAATTAAAGCTCTCTTAAGCCATAGACTAATATCTAATTGTTTGAGTATTTTTATTTATAATTTTCTGACACATAAAAAGAGGTTTATAAATTATTCCATTATCTTAATATAATTCGCAATGACAATCAAGTCAACTTAGTGGTCCATATATTGGACATTAGTCGATCCCTTATTCGCCCTCCACTTATCCGCTCCTGCCCGCCGTGCTTGCGTGCCGTGCTGCCACCTGCCCGCCATGCTTGTCAACCGGTCTGAAAAACCGGTATTACTTTCGTTTTAACCCCCCCACCGCACCCTTTTTAAAAATGGATCGATGATGAGGTCCTCTGTGTACACCGACGCTCATCCAGTCGCTCCGGGAGGGTCCCACGCACTCGTCGCGACCTCGCCTCGGCCACAAGCACTCTCATTTTTCGATCGAGAAGCGCTTTCGCCCAATCTCTCCTTATTTTCTCTCCCTTTCGTACCGCATGAACTATCATACTACTTAATACCCATTCGTAACCTCCTTCCTGTTGTTCTGGGAAATATAACCTATCAAAGATCGCCGTCCCGCCAGCAGCCCCATCTACCCCGTGCTGCGTCTCTCCATCCTTCCCACACCCTCTATCCAGCGCAGCACGGAGTTCCATTCGTAAGAGCTAAGAAAGCGACTCGCAAAGAGATTCGAGTGTGTTGGGGAGTTTCAGGTCGATTCAGAAGCGGACAAGCGGAATGTCGAGGTTGGGGTACCTCTGCCAAGACCTCCGCAGGAAAGGTTGTGCTTAATACGATGAATGGTTCTCAGGATGGGGTTCAATCTCGATTCGAGTTCATCGGTCAATTGGTATTCGTGCATGTGAAGCTCTGTACCCAAGAGCTGGGCACAATTTCCCGCAACAAACTATGAGCTATAGACGACCTAGCACAAGATTGACAAAAACTCCAGTGCGTCGTGGTTGGAGACAAACATACTGTACCCCAGTGCCTGAAGTTGGTCAAGGCAATAGCCTATGGAACTGTGTATATGCGGTTCACCCCTAATACAGACGAGTTGATGGAAAACCGACGAACATGTTCCAAAGTAGTGTCCTAAACCAGTCAATGCTCGCCCCGGGTTGTGGGCTCACCCTCTTTCCAACACAACATCGCCCTTTGACTTCCTTCACGATCGAAGCTAAACTTTTTTATTTTTGCGTACGGTATTGCAGATAAGGACGCTTCTATCGCACGCGTTACTACCTCCTCATGCATCTTCGTGCAGGAATAACGGCCTCACGTTTCGCGCCCAGCCGATCCACATTCCGCAGCGTGCACACAACAAGTCCTCACCAGCGCCCCATACCCGCTACACTAGCGCGATCTACCCTTGTAAGAACTCTCGCAGAACGTCTTCGGCCCGCAGCTCGGCCACGACCACGGCAGAGGTGTGCTGCACTATCGCGAGAGCGGTCAGCGTCGCAAACACAGGCATACTAATATTGGGTGGAAGACACGGTCTGGCACGTCAGCGCGGCGAACGTCGACTTGGAGCAGCATAGGAAGAGTCCGGTTGAGAACTGTCACAGTAGCCGAGGCGGGGGCGGGGACGGAGAGTATGTTCTTGCGCAGGAGCGGGACGAGCGCGGGGATGTCCGTTGCGGTGTATTTGCGCACGAAGGGCCCAGTGCGAGTGCGACAAGTCCAGTTCCTGATCCACCAATTCCGGATGGAAATAAAAACAAGCGGCAGTCTTGTATGCCAGGGTCCCCACAGCACGCACCCGAGTTCGAGGAAGTGCGCCTGGCTGAACTCCCCATAGTCGAACAGACCACGGCGTCTCTCTGGGAAGTATGACTGCTGCAAGACCGGAGATAGAAACTCGACACTGAAAACTCAAGTACGTGGTGCAGCGGGGGCACCATGTTCGTCGAAGTGAGCCACAGAGAACGAGGCACTTTGGGGAAGGCTTGCACCTGTATCCAACATTCGAATCAACACGCACGATGGCCTGACGGAGTAGGAGGGTGGAACGCACCCTGTTTCCCACAAGACGCTCCCTGCATCGCCGCTCCGGTTCCTCAAAGTGGCTTTGCCCAGAAGGAAAACACACTCAAATACGATGGGATCACGCCTTCTGCGCTCTTCCTTGGCCTTCTTACGCTCATTCCTTCCTACGTTCCTCCTCTGGTTCCCTGTCTCTGCATTCTACGGGGCTCGCATGTAGCAATGGGCAGAGCTTTCAGCTCAATGCAGACGGGAAGCGCATGTTGGTTCGAATTCTTTGATCCGAAACCATGGACGTACCCGGTGTCGGAGCTGTCCATGGGCTTGAGAGTACCAGTCATGTGTAAAGAAAAAGGATTTCATAGTCAGGGTCGCAAACTAGGGACACTGCGGAAGGGCGATTGGACCTGGACGAACGGTGTCCACACTCCAAGCCTCGATCCGAGACCATTGGCCAACTGGGATTGTTTTTTCCTCAGATCGTAGCTCTTGTAGAAATCTTGGGAAGGAAGATTTAAAGAACGCAGGTGATGCGCGTAACGGTTTGGGTTCGGACCGAAGTTCAGAACCGGACCTTCCCATCACCATGCGCGTTGCTGTATACGCGAACAGAGTGTGGGTGCGATCTACCGGCGCTACCTCGTTTGCAGAAGAACGAAGGAATTGTGTATTCGGTGAACTGAAAAGATACCATGATCCACGTCAAAGGCGGTTTTCGAGGATTTTACATCCATGATACTGTACTAGTAGTACCACTGGTAGGTCATCCACGTAGGTTTGTTGGTCAGCATGTGTAGGCTTCCGCAACAAGACCTGCAAACATCAGGCTTCAGCACCTACGGAAAGTATAGCGATGGACTCTCCACTGGCAACTGCGTGACGCCACTTTGCTTTTGTATCGTTGGCCATTCGTTTCACGTAATAAATATGCATTACGTTCCGAGTAGGCTCATATGAATACGGGCAGAAGGGAGTAGAGTAATCTATAGCACACTATCTGAATCTATGTGTCCATCATGCTCCGTCGACATCTGTACGATTGGGCTCTTTTCCACTCCTGATGCAACCTGGAGTGGGGTCCTTCCATCCTTGTCCTCGGCATCTGCACTCGCGCCACGGTCGAGCAGTAAGCGCACAGTCTCTGTATCGCCTTCGGATGACGCTACGTGTAACGGGGTCCATCCATCGTTGTCCTCAGCATTTATGTTCGCGCCGTGGTCGAGCAGCAAGAGCACAGTCTCTGTTTCTCCTGCAAACAAAGCCTGGTGCAATGGGGTCCTTCCGTCCTTCCTCATGGCATCTGCACTCGCGCCACGGTCGAGTAGTAAGCGTACGGTCTTTATTTCGCCTTCGGATGACGCTGCGTGTAATGGGGTCCATCCATCGTTGTCCTCAGCATTTATGTTCGCGCCGTGGTCGAGCAGCAAGAGCACAGTCTCTGTTTCTCCTGCAAACAAAGCCTGGTGCAATGGGGTCCTTCCGTCCTTCTTCATGGCATCTGCACTCGCGCCACGGTCGAGTAGTAAGCGCACGGTCGTTATTTGGCCGTCGGATGACGCTACGTGTAACGGGGTCCATCCATCGTTGTCCTCAGCATTTGCATTCGTGCCGTGGTCGAGCAACAAGCGTGCGGTCTCCGTTCCGCCCTTGGATGACGCCTCGTGCAACGGGGTCCTGCCGTCCTCCTTCTTGGCCTCCGCGTTCGCGTCATGGTCAAGAAGTAGACGTACAACTTCGAACTTTCCCTGAGATGATGCCAGATGTAACGGGGTCGAGTCGTCATTATCTTGTGCGCTGATATCGGCCCCAAGTTGGAGTAATAACTTCACGATCTCCACGTGACCAGATCTTGAAGCCCAGTGCAACGGCGTATGGCCTTCGTCGTCCGCAGTGTCGACGGGTACGTTGTGCGCCAGTAGCATCCGAAAAACCTCTAGGTGTCCGTCCCGTGCGGCGAAATGAATTGGAGTACAGAGATCGTTTTGCTGCGACTTTGCATTTGCGCCGTGGTCGAGTAGCCACCGCACGACATCGATAAATCCATCCTGCGACGCAGCATGTAGTGGAGTCCGATTAAGTCGATCCTCGGTAACATCCACGGTCGCGCCATGTTGGTGTAGTAGTTCTGCCACCTCGAAGTGTCTCTTGTACAACGCCGCCGCCAGTGGACTGTGATTTAGACCACCCCTCGCATTTACTTGCTCTGGATGCTCGACGACGATGTGCGCCGCCAGGTCACGAAACCCACATAAAGACGCATAGTATAGTGGAGATCCACGATTTTTGGTGCGATCTCCGAACGGAAACCAGCGATTGTCGATATTGTGCAACCGGAGCCACGCGGAAAAATGTGGTTTGGTCGAGTCAAAAAGACGTCGCATTCCATCTTCCATGCGTGACGACACATTTCCGAACTGTGCATGCTTCACCCAATGTTGACTAGCATATCTCGCCAACGGAAACCCATCGTCGACGACAGGGTTATCGTCCGCGTTGCCGTCCAACTGGAGAAGTGTACCCAAGCAAGCCTGGGCGAGAGTCGTGTGTGCGTGCTCGGGAATGATATGAAAGTATGAAGCGTCTCCTTTAGAAGTAGCAAGTCGATCGGAAGTCAAGAATTCCTTGACCGAAAAATGCGAGAACTGAACGACCCGGGAATCGCCGTCGTCGACTTGGGTGACCAAGCTTGAGCACGTAGAGAGCACAGCTCGTTGCCGATCCTCCCACCGCCAGTCCTCGTTCAACTTCGGTGTCGCTCCTTCGGCCTCATCAAAGTCAAGCGCAAGTATTTCTGCTAGCTCATCGACACGCAGTGGCCGAGCAGCCGCAGTGAGACATTGTAAGAGGCGATGAGCGTGGTCTCGGTTGGCCATCCCGATCTCCTTCAACACCCGTTCATAAGTCTCGTCCAAGGATTTCGGCAATTCGTTGAGCGTTCGCCGGATGCTTTGTGGAATGCAATGTTGCAATACTTCTAGCTGACAGAAAACCCAACGGAACCTGTCAACAGTCAGCAAGCATCATTGGCCCATTCTTATTCGCGCTTACATTCCATCAGCTCTATCCGTGAGCGTCTCAATAACCAATTCTTTATCCTTATCCCTCCATCTCCTCATCGCCGTATCAGAGCCCGCGTAAACGACTGATCTGATATAGTCTTCAATATCCTTCTTTTGTCCACTTTGTTCATGAATCGAGACCAGGTGAAATGTTAGGGGTTCAAGTGCGGCTCGAATGTCGATCTCCGGACGGCTGGTGACACATATATGAAGACTTGAGAGCTGGAGGCCGACAAGGTCCTTTATGAGATCAAGGACTTGTTTGCGGGCGGGTGGAATTCCAGAGGTATTGGGACATTCATCCAGCGCGTCCAAGATGATGTAGATTGGGCCTTGGCCAGGTAACGCGAACATCTCTTTAAGACACGCAATCAGCGTGCTGGTACTCGGCTTACGTGCGCCATCGTCGTGCGTCTTGTAAATCCGGGAGAGTATGTCGCAACAACTGTCGGAACGAGTGGAGAGCTGAGTTAGAAGCGAAGGAAGCAAGTTGTGGAGGTTTTGTTTATCGGTGTCCCTGAAATCAAAATAGAAATACGCCATAATGGCTAGTCCAGCCTCCCACAACATTGTGATTTCCTGGATGATTGCAGAGCTAGTTGGCGTCGTAAGTTCCTGAGGGGCGAACCCGACGAATAATAACGAACCAAAGGATGCTCTTCCCTGAGCCCGCTACAATGATTGGTGGCGATCAAGATATGAGAGGACATGAAGGGATAGAAGGGCGCACGCTTCCCGTGGATCCACAACAAGGATGTAGTGGCCTTGGTCTTCCATTCCAGGAATATACTCCCCTGGAAGAACCATGTCGCCGTCCCTTCGTGTTGAGCGACACACGCGATATTTTGATTAGTGGATGGGTCTGGCGGAGACAGCCACTTTCGGTGCTTTGTCCGTATCCGGCTCCCTGCAGTGAGATTTCAGTCTCAGAAGTAATAGCAGCAGGGCGAAAGAACCACGAACGCCTTTCCGCGTCGATATTGTTTGCCGTCTGTTGCAATAGAGCTTTCGTTTCCATGCCATCTAGTCGTATATGCGTTTATGGTATTTGTGAGTAGCTAACATGTTGAACGTACCCTTGATAGCCAGGTCGACCTTGTCGCCGACAGCCTCTACTCCGTCCTTGACATGATGTGAGATTTTCAGGACTTGCACAATCGCCATCTGCACCTCCTGCTGCGTCAATCTGTCCAGTCGGACCAACGCGTCCTCGACGTCCTTCCTTCCGATCAATTTCTTCAGATATCTCTCTGAATCTCTATCAGCGACCGGAAGCGCGTCATTACGGATCGACTCACTCGTTCGCCCCTGCTTCATCTCCTTCGTCGCAATCCCAAATATCCCAAGCACCTCGACCATTATCTTCACGATGGTGTCCTTCATCGCCTCTGTCGTCGGCACCTCGCTATACTCCTCGAGCCGTCTGAAGAAGCTCTCGATGCGCTCGAAGATATCGACGAGCACATCTTGGCTCGCAGCAACGTCCTTTGCCGCCTGCGTACATTTGGAATCAGAACGGTGCGGGTAGGGAGATCCACGATAATAGCTACCAAGAGAAGGACCCCAGCACCAGCGAAAATGACTTTCGCAGGTGAGAACACCTTAAAATATGATATCAGAGGGTAGATCGTAGAAGGTCATTGCAATAGGACTCACCAATCCGACGCCCTCGCCCAGCGCGCCGGAGAAAGCATAAAGGACGTTGACAGTCGGAATCAACCATTTCGTTAATTTGTCATCGCCAGACGTAGATTGCTCGAACTGTTGGACTTGAGTGTGCAGGACGGCCAGGATATCGGCGGGAGAGTTGCAGGTCTGCAACTGGGCCATCAACGGATGTTCGAGAAGGTCTTTCTTCGTCTTCTTCTTGTACTCTTTCATGGAAGCATAAAAGATGGTCTGGAAATTGGAAGAAGAGGAAGCTGTGGAAGGTGTCTGAGACATTGCAAGCAGCGAGGAGAGACGTCAGAGGCCCGGGGTATGATACTAGCACTGCGGGTGAGAAGCGGCCGAGTGGGAACACCAGATCTAGAATAGGTCGCCACGAGGTGACGCCCGCACTGCCTCGGCTCGTAGACAATCCGATATGATTTTTTTTGCTACAAACCACTGATGAGCGAATCATTTTCGCCGGCGGACTTAGAGGGAGGCCCGCATGGTGAAGTGTTGAGGACCATTTCGGATCTCACCGTCGACGTCCTTTGCAGCCTGGTCCTGAGGAGAGAGTCGCTCTAAGCGTGATTAGTCCTCATCTCGAATGATTGGATAGTTAACAACAAACATCTTTTTTTCTCTCAAGTTGCACAAATTAATCCGATACGGGAGCTAGCTAGGTGGCAATAAATAGATATATTACCCGTGAATGTGGTGAAGCCGTCGGATTGTAAGGAGTATAGTGATAGATGGTCGGCGCAGGTAGGGATGTAGTAGGTGATATGGTCGTGACAGTGCCACCGCTTGACAACTTACACCCCGTTCATCAAAAGACTCCTTCTGCTACTACACCAGATGCAGCCACCGCCGGTACAGTACGAGACAACAATGCCACAATCCACTCTCGAATATTCTGTATCCACCTCTCCTCTTTCCCCTACCTCCCTACCCGCTGCCCTCCGGCAAAATGCAGAACCCACGAAGCCTTCCGATCCAACCCTCCCACCTCCAGCCTCGTCTAATCAAGTTCTCAGTATACTCCCTACAGGTGCGTCGCTGTCTTCACTCGTGCCAGTGATCCTACCTCTCACTGTCTTTCCCAGAATCCTGTCGCCCGATAATTGCTACCGCAGCCCCCACCGCTTCTCTGGGACCGTACCCGATCTTGGTGCTGCTGCCGAGGGTGATGGTAGCCGGAAGCCTGGTTTGCGCGAGGACAAGGACGCTGTTGACCTCCCCTCGGTGAATCGGGCGATCCACGGAAACAAGAACAGTCAACACATTCGACCCCCTCCATAATCGACTCACCCCAATTTCTCAAGCACTCGAGAGCGATGATATACCCAGGGTTTCTATAGGCAGAGGTACCTTACTCACACTTGGTTCTATCCTCGCCATTCTCACTTACCGCTGCCACCCACATAGGTGACCCATATCAACCCCAGTCGGCGCCGGCTCAGGAGCCACGGGGAATGTCAAACTTTGTCGATGGGTCAGGGCCTATATTCTCGATGTATCTAGACAGGGCGACGGAAGAAGACGAGAAGATGGTCGAGGGATGGAAAGCAGACGCTGATGGGATTCTTATCTTTGTGCGTCCCCATCTTCCTACTGCTTCACACCGACATATCTCTCACAGACCGGTTTATTCTCTGCTGCTGTCGCCTAGTTGATCTCAGTGACCATTCAGGACATTCGACCGAACCCACAGGACACTTCCAAATTCTACCTTGCGAACATCTATCAGGCTACTCTCGCCGACCCTGGATCCAAGGTTTCGGTATCCCTTCCTGCTTCCCCACCCCCATTTTCTCCGCCAAAATATGGTGTTTGGGTGAATACGCTGTTGTTCTTGAGCTTGGTCATCAGTATCACATGCACTCTACTTGCGACGTTGCTTCAGCAGTGGGCACGAAGATATCGTCACTCGGCCACGTTACAGTCTACACAAGCGAGCGAGGATCCGCGCGTTCTTTGCTGAAGGTGTCGACAAGTTTCTTCTTCCATCGACAGTTGAAGCGCTGCCGACACTGCTGCACGTTTCCCTGTGCCTGTTCTTTGCCGGCGTCTCTGTGTTCCTATGGAACGTCGACCTGACGACTTTCAAGTCGGTGGTGTCATGGATCGGGATTTGCACAGCTCTGTACGGATGCATCACGTTTGTCCCAATCTTTCGTCATGATAGCCCGTGCCACACCCCGCTTTCATTACCGGCGTCGCACATTGTTGCTGGAATATCAGTTATTACATTTCGGGTCATTCAATGGTTCGTCAGGTTTACGTTCTCTTGTTCGTACTTTTTTGGGTTTTGGCGCCTCAGGCGCTTTACCCAAAGAGCCTACGCTCGTTTCGAATCCTTGGAGGAAAGTTATCGCAAATTGCTCTTGCAAGGCATGCAGAAGACGATCGAGAAAACTGCTTTGGATTCACCTCCGGAGATCGACACTCGCGCATTTATGTGGACGTTCGACAGTTTGAATGAAGACCACGAACTCAAGCTCAAGCGCTTCTTTTCTGGGCTTACCTGGCTTCTGCAGCTCAAAAGTTGGCGACGATCCTCTGCCCCGTCTCACTGAAGAGCAAGTAGAGAAGCTTTCGACGGCATTAACGGGATTGTTTGATCGCACGTTCTCATCAGATCTGCTTCCGGAGTCGGTCAAACATTGGCGAGCTATCATTTGTGCGAGGGCCCTTGATCCGGCTTTGTTTCATGAACAGTATTATGCTCGGAGACAAGTGTATGGGACTGCAAACAAGCAAATTTGGCTGTATTGTGAGAGGCTGGGGCAATGGTGGAAACGGCAGTGGATTGGTTACACAAGTTATCGTTACCAATATTATCGCGGGGGTGCAACAGCGCGATGACTCGTGGTTCATTCTCGCCTCAAGTGCGTTGGGCGTCCCGGAATCTGTCCTTCGAGGCTTCGGTGCAAATAGCCCGTCACTTGCCATTTTGATTCACATGTTTGCCAGCAATTTGACCACTTCCAGGAACCATTCTGGCCGTATCTCGTGTTCTATGAGGTTCCAAAGGCGGCTTCTATAGTCGATGTACAAGATACGTCACCTGAATTGCAACACAAGTTCTGTTCTCTCTGGAATCGAATTGTTCTCAGAGCTCAGAACGACGACGATCGGGGTGTGGCGATCCACATCCTCGAACCGATTTGCCATATTTACGACTATCTACATCAACACACCGATTCTGCTCCAATACGGGTCTCCGCCTCCATGGGCAATTGAGATTCTGTTCCTTTTAGCCCATTCTCGTATCCAGTGTGCAACGTCGCTGGCCATATTCATCACAACTCTGCCCCCACCACCTTTGCTCGCACTATCCTGGACGATAACGCCGCACTGGTCCCTTCCATTGCCATTCCCGATCCACCTCCCTTGTCCGTGTCTGCCCCACTTCGTGCCATCGAAAGCCTCGCTGGTGGGTAACCGGTAACCGTCAGAGAAAGACCATGAGTAAATTCGAATGCTTGGACATGTCCGTAAGGTATTAACTTTTGATGGATGGGGGGTGGGAAGAGGTATCAAGGATACATAGTATGAATGGTGGAGAAATAGAGAACGAAGAGGAGATGAAGGCAAAAATGTAGATAGACAAGTTGGGAGTACATACAACAGGCAGAAACAGACCCACGGAGATCCAGTCTGGGAAGACACACGCGTCACCCACGCACATACAATTGACAAAGGTTAAGGGGCGGTCAAGAAAATTTGGGGTGGACACAACAGATTGGGGGAATAGCGCGAAGCGAATAAAGGAAAATCGCAAGCGACAGCACACAGCTTTTTTTTCATCCTCCCTCTCTCACTGGATGGTGCAGTTCCCGCCGGTCGAAGCCTTGGACGTGTCACCACGCGCGCGCCTCATCATCGTCATCGTCCTGGGCATCTTCTTATCCCGTGAAGTGACCGTCGGCGCAGCAGTGTCCGGCACCGGTACACCCGCAACGTCAACCGCAGCATCGATGAACGACGAAGCCGTTGTCGCGGCAGACGGAACGACACGCGACCCGGCTTGCCGAGGACGCGCTGCTGCTGTAAGCCGCGCAAGAGTTCGATGGTAGCGATTTCGCTGGCAACTGCGGCGAGTTGCCGCATGATGCATGACGAGCCGACGCTCAATATCGACTGCGGACGTTCTCTCAGGTGCGCATTATTTGCCTATTGCGGTTCTCGCTGGTGCGTGAGGATGATGGACAATTTCTGCCGGATGACTTTACCCTCCGGTCGGGCTTGAGAGAGGCACGGGAGCGCTTGTTGAATGGCGAGAAAACCTTATACGCTATGGGCGGATATGGGGACGACGTCGGAGATAGCTGAGGTAAGTTCGTGCCCTCCTGTTCTCGCTAGTCACGATCACGGTTGGGGTTGCCTCGAGATGAGCTCGCGCTCGCAGGATGAGGGTCTGGCAAGTGTGTGAAGAACTTGGCGGGGCTGCTGCCGCGCTCCGCGAAATGCGCATGTTTGTGCAATGTCGAGCGAAGGTTGTAAGTTAGCGCTGCATGGCCTGCGCACTTGGAGTGTGCGATGAGACTGAAGTGCAAGCACCGCGCCCTTCCATACGCGACAGTTGACGGCTATATATCGATCAGCCATCGGGTCAAGTTCACGTCAACTGATACGCACGTTTGTTAAAGGTCAAAGAGGTCTGCTTCGCTTTGCGGAACTTCAAGGGGGACTGGTGATGCACTGCCTGTAAAAGAGCGATGACCTGCCGCACTGGCGAGCTGAACAGCATCACCATGTCATCGTCAAACGGCTGGCTTGCATACACGGGAATCGGGGAGTCGAGCTCGAGATTTGCCATCAAGTGTCGTGCCGAGCCGTTCTTTTGCAGGTCTGCGTTTACTGACCGAAGGAAAGGTATCCTATCCCGTGGCCGCAAGTCCTTTGAAAAATCCGTGATTTTAGCCCTTCCGCTCCTACAGATATTGTCACCACCTCATACACTCAAATAGTCGCTCCGCGCTCGGTTGCATCGACGAGCCTTCGTGGAAACACTCCTTGAGGAACGCGACAAGCGGACTAGAAAAGTGTTCAGGAGTCGGTGGAGACCCGTCTTCGACTATCCGGAACATCACTGTGCGTTTCCTTTGGGTTAACGACTGCGGAAATGCTGAGCGACACCAGTCCAATCACCTGTCATAGCATTCCCAATATCCCATAAGGCGGGCGTACCGTCAGCAATTCGATAACCGTGCATCCAAGGGACCAGATGTCGGACTGGGGCGACGCGCCTTTGAGCTCAGAGACTTCAGGGGCCATCCAGTTCGGAGTGCCCGTGACATCCTTCATCTCGCGCTCCCGCGCGCAGGTTGAGCGAGACGCCAAAGTCTGATAGCTTTACGTTCCCAGTCTTGGCCGTGAGGATGTCCGCCGCCTTGAGGTCGCAATGCACGACGTCGCTGCGATGCAGGTAGTCCAACCCATCTGCCCGGTGTTCAAGTTGAGTGCGTGATACAGCGCCAAACTATCCGCGTCCGATACAATTGCTAAGTTGCTGATATAAAAAAAAGGCCAGTCCACCGGTTAAATACCAACCTCCCGTAAAAGGCGGTTCACTTACAGTGCGTTGGTGTCTTCCTTCTTCCCTCACAAGGAGCGTCTGCCGAGACACGCTTCCTTCCATCGCATCCCGCACCATCAGATCGCTCGCGCTTGCTTGTTCTCCCGACGCGACGCCGAGGTTGACCATGTTTTCAAACCCCAACCACCGCGGCTTGGCACCAAACTCGTCGTACGAGTTCGGCCGCGCCCGCCTGCGCGAACTCGCGCCATCCACCTCGCTCTGGAACCGCCCTGGCGGAGGGCAACGACGACGAGGAGATGATGTTACCAGACTAGTTAAGCTCGCACCACGCTTGTTAGACGTGGCCCGCTCGACCGGATCGAACGAGGGAGACTGCGACTGCGGTGGTGTATTCAACGGGCCCGAAGATTGAGCGCCAGACACGACACGCGGGAACGGGATGGATACGAGTGAGTCACCGTCTCCCCCAATGCCGCCGTCATCGGGACTGCCCCGCCTCGGCACATAGGTCCCGCTCCTCTGCCCCCAACGCGCGCTGTCCCTGCGCAATGCGACTCGGCCAGGGCTAGGGCCAAGACCGAGAGAAGAAGCATCCGGGCTCGAGTTGCGACGTAACAATGCGTTGGCGTCTGTCAACGCTATGTCGCGTGCGGTGCGTCGGCCTACGGGCGGCAGCAGCAACAGCAAGCGGAGGTGCTATTGCTGTTGATGGGAATGATGACGCTTGTAGCAGCGACTCGACGCTACCTCCCAGCGGAGAAGCGGGCGCGAAGATGGCAGCAGTGCTCGAATTGACACGCACACTAACACCGAAATCGGCGGCCCCGAACTCGCCCTGGAAAAGATGGGCATCCACCGAGAGAGCCAAGGAAGAGGGGGAAGGTTTCCGAGTCGCGATCGGGCGAGAAGGCGCTTGTAGTGCGTCGACAAAGTTTTCATTGGCGTCACTTTGACTACCTTGCCATCTACATTTGATGATGGATCTGTGAGTAGCTAACGTGTTGAACGCACCCTCAATAGCCTCGTTGACCTTGTCGCCAACAGCTTCCACTCCGTCCCCGACATGATGTGCGATTTTCAGCATCTGGACAATCGCCATCCGCACCTCCTGTTGCGTCAATTATCCAGTCTGGATAGCGCGTCTTCGATATCCTTTCTTCCAATTGATATCTCTCCAAACATCTGTCAGCGAAGAGCGACGTATCATCAATGATCGACTTACTTGCTCGTCCTTGCTTCATCTCCTTCGTCACAATCCCAAATATTCCAAGCACCTCGACCATTATTTTCACGATGATGTCCCTCATCCCTTCAGTCGTTGGCATCTCGCTATACTCCTCGAGCCATTTGAAGAAGCTTTCGATCCGCTCGAAGACGTCGACGAGCGCATCTTGGCTCGCAGTAACGTCCTTTGCCACCTGTGTACATTTGACATCAGAACAGTCCTCGTAAGGGTGATCCAGAGTAATAGCTACCGAGAGGAGGACACTGGCTCCAGCGAAAATGGCTTTCGCAGGAGAGAACACTTATAAATATGATGTCAGAGTTTGGATCGTAGAAGGGTGGTCGGAATAGGACTCACTAGTCCGATGGCCTCGTTACGGGCTACGGAGAACGCATAAAATACGTTGACGATCGGTATCCACCAATTTGTCAACTTATCGTCCGGACGTAGTAGATTGGTCGAACTGTTGGACTTGAGTACGGATGATGTCAGAGGAAGAGTTGCAGGTCTGCAACCGGAGCCATCAACGGATGCGCGAGAACATTTTTCTTCGTCTTCTTTTTCATAAATTTCCAGGAAGCACAGACCTGGGAATTGGAGGACGAAGAAGCCATGGGAGGGATCTGAGACATGGCAACAGCAGCAAGGAGAGGGTATGATGCTGGCAGAAGGGAGATGGCACGGGGGCGCCTGAATGATTTGGCAGTTGACGCCCGCACAGCCCCACTATGACCTCGCGGATATGTTCAGCCCAGAATTATAATTATTGTTTTCAAAACGTAGGCGCGGGAGTCTCTTCATCCTACTTCCCGTCGTCGACTTTGAGGTAAATCCGAATGTGGTGAGGAGTTTCAAGTCGAGGTAGACAAGCAGAGTCTCTGTAGGAAAGGTTGCGCTTGAGGATTGGCTGGATTCACACTCGCAATCTCGGTTCGAGTTCTCGGTCAATCGGTATCCCGGGTAGTTTCTCAAAATGTTTTCTTCTTTCTGGTCACGGGAATTAAACAGACGGTGGGGAGGTAGGAATAGGATAGTAGTTTGCGTAACTGATGACCGAAAGTTCATGATGAGGAAAGTCGAATTCTTTGGACAAGTAAATGGGGGCGGGGAAGCACGAGAGACGCGAATACGTCCGCTGGACCTCACTGGCGAATAGATTTACCCGCGTAAATATCATCCGTGTCATAACAGATGAACTGAGTGAGCAAACAACGAACGTATCCCAAAGCGCATCTAGTGATTCGTAGTATGAGTGTCGTTCTCGCCCGCCCAAGTCAGGGGGCTCCTCCCAGTACAAGATCGCGTTGGTTGACCTTCTCTCACGAGTTTCACGGTCGATGTCGTTCACGGCATTGTCAAGAAACCTAAGACAGTCAGAGGTTAGACGCACGTAGACGTATCATATACACTCCCTCCAATAAATGGAACCATGCACGCCCGAGGACGCTTTACCGCAGTACCGCCTCTTAATGTAGGGATGACGGCCTCACGTCTCCTGCCAGCCGACCCACGTCCCCCAGCACGCACTCAACGTGTCCTCACCAACGCTCCATACTCGCCACCCCGACGCGATCCACCCCTGCAAGAACTCCCACAGAACGTCTTCAGACCGCAGCTCTGCCACAACCACGGAAACGGCGTGCAGCGCCGTCGCGAGAGCCGTCGGTGTCGTGAACTAGTGGGCGTGTTAGATACAGTCCACAGCGAACGGCACGTCTGGCACATCGGTGCCGCGCATGCCGACCTGGTGCAGCGGGGAGAGCCCATCGAGAGCTGCTATAGTAACGGTGGTGGGGGCGAAGGCGGAGAGGACGTCCTTGCACAGAAGCAGTACAGCACGGGGATGTCCGTTGTGGTGCATTCGCGCATGAAGGGGCTCAGTGCGAGTACGATAAGTCCAATTCCTGATCTCTGACAGAAATAAGAAATCAGCAGCACCCTTGGTACCCGGAGCACGCACCCGAGTTTGAGGACGTGAGTCTGGCTGAGATTCCCATAGTCGAATATGCCATGGCGTCCTTCTAGGAAGTGTCGCTGCTGCCTAGAGATTGAGGCTGAAAAATCAAGTGGTGCAGAAGGGGCTCCACGTTCGTCGAAGTGAGTCACGGAGGAAGGGTTTTTAGGGGGAGGAGGGCAGTGCACCTGTCTCAAGCACTCAAATAACAGCACGACGGAGCGAACAAGGATAGTGGAACGAACCTTGTTTCCACAAGACGCTCCCTGTATTGCTCCCAAAAGTGGTTTGTCCATAAGGTGGACGGACTCGAACACGATGGGATTGTGCCATCTTCGCTCTTCCTTGGCCTTCGGCATGCTACTCCTTTTGCGTTTCCTCCCCTGCATTTGGTGGGAGGTTTCGGCTCCATGTAGACCAAAAGAGCGTCTTGATTCGAACTTGGTCCAAGGCCGAGGAAGTGCCCCCAGGCCATGTCGGAGCGGTCTGCAGGCTTGAGAACCGCCAGACGCGTGTAAAGAAGGAAGATCTCGACGAGGTCAGAAACTAGGGTCGCGTGCGGAGGAACGGCATCTACACTCGAAATCGGGCCTCGGTCGGGATTGTTGACCAAGAAGGATGTCATTTTCCTTGGATTGTGGCTCTTAAGCTTGCAGAAATCTTGGGGCAGAATATTTAAAGAACGTACACGATGCGAGTTGCTATATACGTGGACAGAGCGAGTACGATCTACTCGTTTTTGGAATGATGAACGGTATGGGAGAATGAGAGTAGTCATCAATGAGCGAGAAAGCGAAAAAAAGGTTTGTTAGCGGGCTCATCATGCATCACCCGCATCGCATCCTAAACGTGAATATTTGAATAGCCGCAGAAGGGACCCTCTTACTATCACAATGACTCGACATGTATGAAGTGACCTATAGTACTCTGTCTCATTGTCTGCCATGCTCCGTCAACATCTGTACGATTGCGTCTCCTGATGCGACCTGGAATGGGGTCCTTCCTTCCTTGTCCTTGGCATCTGCACTCGCGCCACGGTCGAGCAGCAAGCGCACAGTCTCTGTATCGCCTCTGGATGACGCATGGTGCAACGAAGTCCATCCGTCGTTGTCCTCAACATGTGCATTTGTGCCGCGGTCTAGCAGCAAGCGCACGGTCTCTGTGTTGCCTTTGGACGACGCCAGGTGCAATGGGGTCATTCCATCCTTCCTCTTGGCCTCTACGTTCACGCCACGGTCAAGCAGCAGACGTACAACCTCGAGCCTCCCATCAGATGATGCTATATGTAATGGCGTCGAGTCGTCCTTATCCGATGCGTTGATGTCTGCCCCATGTTGGAGCAATAGCTTCACGATCTCCACGTGACCAGATCTTGAAGCCCAGTGCAATGGAGTATGGCCTTCGTCGTCCGCAGTGTCGACGCGTGCACGGTGCCCCAGTAACATCCGAAAAACCTCAAGGTGCCCCTCCAGTGCAGCTGCAAGAACGGGAGTCCAGTGATCGTCTAGCTGCGAATTCGGATCTGCGTCGTGATCGAGTAACCACCGCGTGACATCGATAAGTCCATCCATTGATGCGGCAAATAGCGGAGTCCGATTATCCAAGTCGTCAGTAACATCCACGGCCGCACCATGCCGGTGTAATAGCTCTGCTACCTTGAAGTGTCGCTTGTGCAATGCCGCCACCAGTGGACTGTGATTATAACCGCCCCTCGCATTAACTTGCTCGGGATGCTCGACGATGATTTGCGCTGCCACGTCACGAAACCCACACAACGAAGCATAATACAATGGAGATCCACGATGTCTGGTGCTATCTCCGAACTGAACCCAGCGATCGTCGATGTCGTGCAACTCGAGCCACGCGGCAAAATGTGGCTTGGCCAAGTCAAAAAGACGTCGCATTCCATCTTCTATGCGTGACGACACATTTCCGAACTGTGCATGTTCCACCCAATGCTGGCTGGCATATCCCGCCAACGGAAACCTATCGTCGACCGGGTCATCGTCCGCGTTGCCGTCCAACTGGAGGAGAGTTGCCAAGCAAGCCTGGGCGATAGTCGTGTGTGCGGGCTCAGGAATGATATGAAAGTATGAAGCGTCTCCTTTAGTAGTAGCAAGTCGATCGGAAGTCAAGAATTCCTTGACCGAAAAATGCGAAAACTGAACGACCTGGGAACCGCCATCGTCGACTTGCGTGATCAAGCTAGAGCACGTAGAGAGCACAGCTCGTTGTCGATCCTCCCACCGCCAGTCCTCGTTCAACCTCGGTGTCGCTCCTTTGGCCTCATCAAAGTCAAGCGCAAGTATTTCTGCTAGCTCCTCGACACGCAGCGGCCGAGCAGCCGTAGTGAGACATTGTAAGAGGCGATGAGCGTGGTCTCGGTTGGCCATCCCGATCTCCTTCAACACCCGTTCATAAGTCTCGTCCAAGGATTTCGGCAATTCGTTGAGCGTTCGCCGGATGCTTTGTGGAAAGCAATGTTGCAATACTTCTAGCTGACAGAAAACCCAACGGAACCTGTCAATAGTCAGCAAGCATCATTGGCCCATTCATAGTTGCACTTACATTCCATCAGCTTTATCCGTGAGCGTCTCAATAACCAGCTCTTTGTCCTTGTCCCTCCATCTCCTCATCGCCGTGTCCGAGCGCGCATAAACGACTGATCTGATATAGTCTTCAATATCCTTCTTTTGTCCACTTTCCTCGTGAATCGAGACCGGGTGAAATGTTAGGGGTTCAAGCGCGGCTCGAATGTCGATCTCCGGACGGCTGGTGATACATATATGTAGATTCGGAAGCTGGAGGCCGACAAGGTCCTTTATGAGATCAAGGACTTGTTTGCGGGCGGGTGGAATTCCAGAGGTATTGGGACATTCATCTAGCGCGTCCAAGATGATGTAGATTGGGCCTTGGCCAGGTAACGCGAACATCTCTTTAAGACACGCAATCAGCGTGCTGGTACTCGGCTTACGTGCGCCATCGTCGTGCGTCTTGTAAATCCGGGAGAGTATGTCGCAACAACTGTCGGAACGAGTGGAGAGCTGAGTTAGAAGCGAAGGGAGCATGTTGTGGAGGTTTTGTTTATCGGTGTCCCTGAAATCAAAATAGAAATACGCCATAATGGCTAGTCCAGCCTCCCACAACATCGTGATTTCCTGGATGATTGCGGAGCTAGTTGGCGTTGTAAGTTCCTGAGCGGTGAACCCGACGAATGATAACGAACCAAAGGATGCTCTTCCCTGAGCCCGCTACAATGATTGGTGGCGATCAATATCTAGGAGGACGTGAAGGGACACTAGGGGCGCACGCTTCCCGTGGATCCACAACAAGGATGTGGTGGTCTTGGTCTTCCATTCCAGGAATATACTCCACTGGAAGAACCATGTTGCCGACCCTTCGTGTTGAGCGACGCACGCGATATTTTGATTAGTGGATGGGTCTGGCGGAGATAGCCACATTCGGTGCTTTGTCCGTATCCGGCTCCCTGCAGTGGGAATCAGTCTCAGCAAGCAATAGCAGCGGGGCTAAAGAACCACGAACGCCTTTCCGCGTCGATATTGTTTGCCGTCTGTTGTAATAGAGCTCTCGTTTCCATTGTCGTTATTTTGACTACCTTGCCATCTAGTTGAATATGAGTTTACGATGGTATTTGTGAGTAGCTAACGCGATGAACGTACCCTCAACAGCCAGGTTGACCTTGTCATCGACGCCCTGCACTTGCTCACCGACAGTTTGTACTCCAGCCTTGACGTCGTGTGCAACTTTCAGGACCTGCACAATTCGCCATCTGCACCTCCTGCTGCGTCAATCTATCCAGTCGACCAGCGCGTCCTCGACGTCCCTCCTTCCGATCAATTTCTTCAGATATCTCTCTGAATATCTATCAGCGACGGGAAGCGCGTCATCCCGGATCGACTCACTCGTTCGCCCTTGCTTCATCTCCTTCGTCACAATCCCAAATATCCCAAGCACCTCGACCATTATCTTCACGATGGATAGTCCTTCATCGCCTCCGTCGTCGGCACCTCGCTATACTCCTCGAGCCGTCTGAAGAAGCTTTCGATGCGCTCGAAGATCTCAATGAGCGCATCTTGGCTCGCAGCAACGTCCTTTGCCGCCTGCGTACGTTCGGAATCAGAACAGTCCATGAGGGAGATCTAGGACGATAACTACCAAAAGAAGGACACCAGCACCAGCGAAAATGACTTTCGCGGGTGAGAACACCTATAAATATGGTATCAGAGACCGGATCGTCGAAGAATCGTCGGAATGGGCCTCACCAGTCCGACGCCCTCGCCAAGCGCCGCGGAGAATGCATAAAGGACGTTAACGGTCGGGTTCAACCATTTCGTCAATTTGTCATCGCCAGACGTAGATTGTTCGAACTGTTGGACTTGAGTGCGCAGGACGGCCAGGATATCGGCGGGAGAGTTGCAGGTCTGCAACTGGCCCATCAACGGATGCAGGAGAAGGTCTTTCTTCGTCTTCTTCTGATACTCTTTAATAGAAGCATTAAAGATGGCCTGGAGATGGGAAGACGAGGAAGGTGTCTGAGACATTCAAGTTGCAACAACAGCGAGGAGAGACGTCTGAGGCCGGGGTATGATACTAGCACTGCGGGTAAGAAGCGGCCGAGTGGGAACACCAGATCTAGAATAGTTCGCCACGAGGTGTGCCAGGGTGACGCCCGCACTGCCTCGGCTCGTAGACAATCCGATATGTTTTTTTTTTTGCTACAAAACCACTGATGAGCGAATCATTTTCGCCGTCGGACTTAGAGGGAGGCCCGCACTATGAATTGTTGAGGACCATTTCGGATCTCACCGTCGATGTCCTTTGCAGCCTGAGCTTGGGGGGATGGGAGAGTTGCGCTAAGCGTGGTTGGTCCTTATCTCGAATGATCAAGTAACTTCGGTTGGCTGGTTAACAACAAACGCCTCTCATCTTTTTCTCACTCTTTCAAGTTGCATAAATTAATCCGATACGGGAGCTAGCTAGGTGGCAATAAATAGATATATTACCCGTGAATGTGGTGAAGCCGTCGGATTGTAAGGAGTATAGTGATAGATGGTCGGCGGAGGTAGGGATGTAGTAGGTGATAGGTAGCCGGTAACCGTCAGAGAAAGACCATGAGTAAATTCGAATGCTTGGACATGTCCGTAAGGTATTAACTTTTGATGGATGGGGGGTGGGAAGAGGTATCAAGGATACATAGTATGAATGGTGGAGAAATGGTGAACGAAGAGGAGATGGAGGAAAAAATGGGTAGATAGTACAAGATGGGAGTACATACAACAGGCAGAATCAGACACACAAACCCGCGGAGATCCAGTTCTGGGAAGACACACGCGTACACGCACGCACGCACATACAACTGACAAGGGTTACTGTAAAGGAGAGGTCAAGAAAATTTGGGGTGGACGCAACGGATTGGGCAAATGGCGCGAAGCGAATAAAGGAAAATCGCAAGCGACAGCACACAGCTTTTTTTTTCATCCTCCCTCTCTCACTGGATAGAGCAGTTCCCGCCGGTCGAAGCCTTGGACGTGTCACCACGCGCGCGCCTCGTCATCGTCATCATCCTCTTCTTATCCCGCGAAGCGACCGTCGGCACGGCAGTATCCGGCACCGTCACACACGACGCACCCTCGACGTCAGCCGCAGCATCGACAAACGAAGAAGCCGTCGACGGATCGACGCGCGCGGCCCGGCTCGCCGAGGACGAGCTGCTGTTGTTGCCCGTAGCAGCCACCACCGCCTGTAGGCTGCGCAGGCTGTTCGATTGCGGCGATTGCGACGCAGGGGACTGCGGTGAGTTCGCGCACGACGAGCCGATGCTCGAGATCGACTGCGGGCGTTCTCTCAGGTGCGTATTATTCGCCTGTTGCGGTTCTCGCTGGCGCGTGAGGATGATGGACAATTTCCGCCGGATGACGTTCCCCTCCGGTATCGTCACTTTGACTTGCGAGTGTGAGTGAGGAGGGGGCGTGGCGCCGGCAAGTGAGACAGATGAGTTGGAGTGTGTCGGGTCGGGCGTGAGTGAAGCTCGTGAGCGCTTGTTGAATGGCGAGAGGACCTTATACGCTATCGGTGGATGTGGGGACGATTATCGGAGAAAGCTGAGGTGAGTTCGTGCGCTCCCGTTCACGCTGATCACGATCACGGTCGAGGCTGCCTCGAGATGAGCTTGCGCTCGCTGGATGGTGGTTCGGCAGGCGTGTGAAGAACTCGGCGGGACTGTTGCCACGCTCCGCGAAATGCGCATGCATGAGCAGTTTCGAGCGAAGGTCGCACGTTAGCGCTGCGCGGCCGGCGCACTTGGAGTGTGCGATGAGGCTGCAGTGCGAACAAAGCACCGCGCCCTTCTTCGCCGGCTCCATGCATACTCGACAGTTAACGGCTACATTTCGATCAGTACTCACGTCAAGCTCACGTCCACTGATAGCGGGAGACGCACGTTTGCCAAAGGTCGTCTTGACAAAGGTATGTTCGCGTATTTCAAAGAGGTCTGCTTCGCTTTGCGGGACTTCAGGAGGACTGGTGATGCGCTGCCCGTAAAAGAGCGATGACCGGCGAGCTGGACAGCATCGCCATGTCGCCGTCAAATTGCTGGCCTGCATACACGGGAATCGGAGAATCAAGCTCGAGATTTGCCATCAATGCCGTGCCGCGCCGTTCTTTTGCAGGTCGGCGCTCACTCGCCGAAGGAAAGGTATGCTGTCCTGTGGCCGCAAGTCCTTTGGAAAATACCCAAATTTAGCCCTTCCATTCCGTCACAACTAGCTCTCGCCAGACTCACCTTGTTCAAGCCCCAATGGTTCTTCAGCCACTCATGCTCAAATAGTTGCTCCGCGCTCGGTCGCATCGACGGGTCCTTGTGAAAACACTCCTTAAGGAACGCGACAAGCGGACCGGAAAAGCGTTCAGGAATCGGCGGGGACTCGTCTTCGACTATGCGGAACATCACTGTGCGTTTCCTTTGGGTTAACAGCTGCGGAAAAACTGAGCAACACCAGACCAGTCACCTGTCATAGCATTCCCGATATCCCCATAAGGCGGGCGTCCCGTCAGCAGCTCGATAACCGTGCACCCAAGCGACCAGATGTCCGACTTGGGCGACGCGCCTTTGAGCTCGATGACTTCAGGGGCCATCCAGTTCGGCGTGCCCGCGACGTCCTTGATCTCGCGCTCCATCGCGCGCAGGTTGAGAGAGACGCAAAGTCTGATAGCTTTACGTTCCCAGTCTTGGTCGTGAGGGATGTTCGCCGCTTGAGGT
>JAKELL010000308.1:0-56472 GCA_021524915.1 Lactarius akahatsu
ACTTCTTGAGTGCACCAGCAAGGACCGTGATTGGTGGTACTTCCCCAATTGTCGCTGGTTGATTGCGTGTTGCTGGTTTCGTCTGTTGCCGGGCTGCTTGCAGGGAGGGATAATCGCGCTAGTAGGCTAAGGGGATCTTGAACACATCCTACTAGGAGCTCTACAAGCTCGGGGTCGTTGGGGTCCGTGGGAGGGTCTTGGAAGACGCGGGGGTTGACCAGGCTTTGGTCCGGGTTTGTCAGGGTGGTTTCCCAGGTAGCTCTACTCCAGGAATACGTGAGCTCGGTTCCTTCGGTAATAACCAAGCGCGCGGGGCCTTCTCTGTCCACTACACGGACTTCACAGAAGTTGATCTGTATTTCTTCGTATGAAAGGTGGAATTGATCGAGGAACCGGATCGAATTTCCCCACTGGAGTTGTCGAATGAAGTAGTCGCGGCGAGGGGGGATGTAATTGAACCAAAGATAGTCGCTCTTTGTCCAAAGAAGGAGTTGATCGGTGACAATGTCCGAGAGGTGCCAGAATAGGAGCTGGTCGTTGCAGGCGTCGACAACGGCTGAGAGGTCGTCTACAAAGTCGTTGTAGGTGTCGTGATCCCAAGTCTCTCCAAACTCGAAGAGATTGACTAGATTCTTGAGCACCAAGGGAGGGTCCGTCCAGCAGTCGATGCGGGACGACTCGGAAAGTTCGTAATAGGAAGTCGAAGGGTAATACCGACGGACTTGTCGGTCTCTGTGGGTGTCGAAGTTCGCACGAGCTCGTCGGACTCGTTCTTCGTTAGTGGGAATGCGAAGGGGGGTTGGAGGCACTTAAACCACTCGGTTTACAGTCCTATCTCAAGGAAATAAACAAAAGAACTTACTCGTCGCGTTGAGTTGAATCACTCGATTCAGGGATCAAGGCAACAAATCTATACCACTAATACTTTATAGTGGTTGAGAGTCGGGAATAGCCGGTACAAAGGAAAAAGGATTGGCCGGGAGTCGTGGAGTAAGACAATGAGACAAGAGAAGGGGGTTGGATCGAACAATATCTTCAAAGAAATAGCCCTGATAGTGGGCAAACACCTGTCCGTTGAAAGCGAAGCGAAGATGTCCGTAAGTAGTAACAACACGTCCGTCCAAAAAGTCCTGAATCTCCAACGTTACCAGGGAGTCAATATAACCAGCTCTGATTATATTGGAGAGGGGCTCAAACGCCGCCCGGAGTCCTTTACGGAAGTCGTATCTCACGCTTCCAAGGGGGAGGTCGACGGAGGGGAGGTCGAAGATCACCTTCGAACAGACGTAGAGGGCGGGGAAGTCGGGGTGTGCGGCGGGGTCGATGAGACGTGGGAGAAGGGTGTAGACGTGTGGGGGCAGGATACGGAACGGGGAGACGGACGGGAAGGTGTGGGAAGCTCTGACAAGAGCGGACGTGAGGGGAATACGACGGAAGTGCTCATGAAGACTTTCCGAAGCGGGGCGCCAAGACTCGCCTTCAGGGGTGTAGACGGCGATGTATTGGTGAGGGTGGTCCTCCTGACTGTTAATGCACAAGGGGGGGGCGGAAGAGGGGAACGGCAGGAGCAATGTTCTCCTGGTTGGCGTGGGGGACGAGGGGGGACTGCTCGGCTACGCGCTCATAGTCAATGGGGGAGTCAGGGGTCGGGACGCGAGGGGGAGGGGACGGAACACGAGGAGGGGCGCTTTCAGGGCGTGATGACGGCGAGGGCTCAGAAGGGGGGTCAGGGTACACCAACTCTGGTGTCTGGGCGCGAAGGGGAACGGAACGGACTGCTACTTGTGTCCGGATATCAAACTCCTCGTACTCAAGAGGAGTCGCAGGGCGGGGGGCGACGGGGCGAGGGGTGTCAATACGAGCGGAGGAGGGGCGAGTGATGGGCGATGGGAGCCCAGAGAGGGGTTCACCGAAGATGTCGGTGAGGACGTACTCGTATTGTACGCCTGAGGTGGACGAGCCTTGTTCGAACTCTTGAACAAAGGCGGAGGGGGACGCGAGGGGAGTGAGGGGCAATGGGAGACGAAGGGGAGGGGTGGTGTCGACGACGGGAGGCGATGGAGGGCGGGGAGTAGCGGTGGAACAAAGGGAAGAGTGACGACGAGGGGGGCGAGGATATTGGTGGTCGTTTTCCTCGAAATACGACCCAGAATCTCCGTCCCACTGACCAAACTGCGAGAAGTCGTAGTTGTAGTCAGACACTGGGAACACCCGGGGTCAGGTCTAATTGGGTTAGACTGTCCAAGTGTGATGACTCACTGTCACTTGACAGGGAATCACGACGGGTTCAGAAGACCGGGGGTGGTGGAGAACGTGGAGCGGAGCACAGGGACTACTGTGATGGAACGCTTTGGCTCAACCATCAGAACTGGCGCGATGGCTCAGGGAAAGTGGCGCTTAGTGGCAAGTCATGCTTGACAGCTGAAGGGGCACTAGTGCTCGGGAGGCGGGAAGAGGCAAAGGGAGGATGTCACAAGTGGACAGTCTGAGGGACTGTCTGTTCTATTGCGCTGGCTTATATACCCAGAGGGATGGTCTGTGCATAAGTTTAGGGCAGGCTTAAGGTCTGCCCACGGGTACTGCGGAATACTGTGGAATGGAACATTCCAGTAACATCTAAATATAGTGTCCAATGGGAAAATCGGGATAGTGTCGTACGACTGCTCCACAGTCGATGACGTCATATGACGTGACTGCTCCGCAGTCCAATCAGAATAATCGTAGGAGTGGTACGACTGCACCGCAGTCGAGTTGGTCATAATGATTTGACTGCTCCGCAGTCCAATCAGATAAATCCAAGGAATGGTACGACTCTCAGTCGTCAGGTGACTTGATAAACGATCGGAGATCACGTGATCGTCGGAGTACGAAATTCAAACTCCGATTTCGGATTTCCCCTTTAGGAAGGTGATTAGATAAGACCGGGCCGGTGCGGGCCGGTCTTAGACGCCCGAGTCACGACCCAAGTTTCTAGGTTCGTGACATAATCCTCTCCAAAGAGGCACCCAAAATTGTGATGTCGTCAACGTAAACGATAATGAAGAGTGGTCCATCCCCCTCTCGTTGAGGCAACACATATACGCCTGCATCGGCGAACGTCTGCTTGATGCCAAGTGCAAGGAGCACTCCATGGAATTGTAAGTTCCATGCACGGGAGGCTTGTTTGAGACCATATATCGCCTTAACTAGGCAACACACCTTCGTCTCTGCACCAGTGATGGTGAAACCTTGTGGCTGCTCCATGTAAATCTCCTCATCAAGCACTCCATTGAGAAACACGGACTTGACATCCATCTGATGGATGTGCCAGTCCTCCAGCGCGGTCAACGCCAGAAGCAATCTCAGCGACTCAAATCATGCAACAGGAGAGAAGGTTTCATCGAAATCTATGCCAGGGATTTGCGTAAATCCCTTAGCCACCAAGCGAGCTCTGTAGCGGCCATCCACTTTGAGCTTGAAGACCCATTTGGATTTTACTGCCTTGCGATTAGGCGGGAGATCCACTAACTCCCATGTGCCATTGTGGGCGAGTGCATCCATCTCATACTGACACGCCTTAGTCCACTCATCTGCATCTGCAGACCGCATGGCCTCTGCATAGGATGCAGGGTCTCTGCCGACATATGCCACAGCTAGCAGCTCTGCATACCCCAGTCGCCTGCCGTGCAGTGCCACATTGTCCCCACTGTAATAGCGAGGGTTGGGCACAGGTACACGGCTAGAGCGCCTTGGTGCATTGTCCATCTCACGCAACAGCTGACTACGCTGTGAACGAGCCTCAAAGCCTCCAGGCATGTCTGGTGAGGGAGGTGGGACATGGCGCATAATGCACGTTGCATTTTGGCGCGGCAGAGGTGAGGTAGGGGTGGCTTGCTCACGCTTTGGGGTGGTGGGCAGAGTGGGCAGTGCAGGTGGTGGTGGTGGCGTGTGTGGACGCTCTTGTTTTGGGTCTAGGAGTTCTTCAACATCCTCCTCCTCACTACTGCTGGAGTGTGCAGGGGAGGGAACTCGCTGTGGTGGTAACGCCGACGTGCTAGGTACGGCAATTACTGGTGGAGGTAGCAGTTGTGACACCACTTGAGAAGGTTGTGGGTGTGGCTCAACACCCTGGAGGGACGGGAAGCTGCTCTTGTCGAATGTCACATCCCTGGACAATCTGACAGAGCGGGTTTGGCGGTCCCAGAGCTTATAGCCCTTAGATTCGGGCTCAAACCCAATAAGCGTGACCTCAATGGCCTTCGCATCCAGTTTGTGACACTTATCAGCGGGTACGTGCATGTACCCCTTGCATCCAAAGATGTGTAGATGTGAGACATCTGGTACTTTGCCAGAGTACCAGAGCTCATAAGGTGTGCGCCACTTGAGCGTACGGGTGGGAGAGCGGTTGTAGATGTGTACCGCGGTGCTCATCGCATGCTCCCAGAAGCCTTTAGACATGCCAGCTGTGTGCAGCATGGCCATTGCCTTATCCGTAATGGTGCGGTTAAACTGCTCGGCTTTCCCGTTCGACTGTGGTGAACCTGGCATTGTAAGGTGATGCTCTATCCCTCTCTGCTTGAGAATGTCCTGCACTTGGCTAGCCATGTACTCGCCACCGCGATCAGAGTGGAGTGTGCGCAGTTTATGGGACGTCTGGTTTTCACCCCAGGCCAAATACATCTGCAGCGCTTTCACAAACTGATCCTTTGACTTAATGAAGTATACCACTGCGAACTTAGAGTGGTCGTCTATGAAGGTGGCGGTGTAGGTGGAGCCTTGCAGGGACTGAGTTTGCATAGAACCAGCTAGGTCACTGTGCACTATCTCAAAGATATGGGTTGTCCTTTTGGTGGAGGACGCAGAGAAGGGTTGGCAAGTGGATTTGCCTAACTCGCACCCACGACACACACCAGTGTGCGTGGTAGAGCTGTCACTGTCCATACCAGTAGTGGCAGAGGGACCATATGACTTGAGAGCAGCAGAGGAGATGTGTCCCATGCGCTGATGCCAGATATCAAGAGTGGTGGCAGCACTTTTGACGTGAGCATTTAGGCCAATGCTTGAAGTGTCCAACCAGTACAGGTTGTCCTCCAAGTAGCCAACAGCTACACAGTTTTTATTGACAGATATTTTAAATGAGCCACTGTCAAAGGCCACTTCCGCACCCCTTTGTGCTAGTGCACGCGTTGACAAGAAGCGTGTCTTCACCTGTGGAAGGTGTAGCACATTACTTAGGGTGATTGGAATGCCTTGGCTCGTGGTAAAGACGACGGAGCCTACACCAACTTGGTCAATTGTGGATTTATCCCCTAGGTGCACAGCACCTTGACATGGGGTGTAGTCTTTAAAGTCAGACCGATGTGGTGTGATGTGGTGTGTTGCACCACTATCCATCATCCGACGCACACGTGAGGCAGCATACAAGGCAACTCCAACTGTATTGGTGGCCCAATCAATGGCTGGTTCATCACTGACCTCCTTAATGGAGGTGGTGGTAGGTATGAGTACATGAGAGTTGGCAGCCTTGTTGCCAGTGTCCTTCAACTTCCCCGCAGCTTCATCCTTCTTCCTCTGCCTGCAGTCAGGCTTGATATGCCCCTTCTTGTTACAGTAGTGGCACGTAAGCTGAGAGTGATCCTTCTTCTTATGGGCACCACCACTAGGCTTGATGGGGGCAGCCTTGTTGAGTGAGGAACCAGAGGGGCCAGAACGGCATGCCTCCTCCGAAACGATGCGCACAATTATTTCAGTGTGCTTGAGTTTGGAGGGTGCACCACTGGCTAGGATGGTGGATGCCAGAACCTCATAGGAGGCTGGCAGGGCGTGGAGGAGAATAAGACAGAACTGGACATCCGTGACGCCCATCTGTGCATTGGAAAGGCCAACCCACAGCTCATTGAGCTTGGCCAACTGTGAGGCCATGGGCACAGAGTCGTCAAGGCGGGCTTGTGTTAGCTGGATCCACAAGTTAAAAATGGTGGTGCTGCCCAAAGCACCAGCATATACATCCTTCAGCTTGTCCCATTTCACAGTGAAGGTGGGATAGGCATATGGGTCAGCAACAAGGGAGTAGATGTCTGGCTTAAGATATAGGCGGAGGTACGCCTTGGACCGACGCTGGATGGATTCCCACTCTTCAGGGAAAACTCCGGTGAGAGGGGCATGACAGGTGAACACATCCTCAGCTTCATGTAGAGTGAGGATGGCCTCAAGTGTCCCAGACCACTCGTTCCAATGAGTCCCATCGAATTGCTCGAGCCAAATGCCAGAGGGCATGCCAAAGGTTGTGGAATACGCATTGGAGATGCGTGTGGAGGGTGTGGATCCAGAAGTGATAGGGGGCAGGCCGGTTGAGGCACCTGCCATGGCTCCTGCAGCCACACCAGTGGTGGCAGCACCGGTGGGCGAGGCAGCACGAGAGGAGTGTGCAGAAGACATTGGGATGGTTTATCTGTCGCCGAGGAGCAGTCAGCGACAGTGCTTCTAACAGTTTGCAAGATGTGAAGGGGATACCACTCCTGTCTGTGAATCTGTAAGGCCAGAACGCTAGCGCGTCCTGCCTCCTGTGGTACGCCAGTGATACAAGGGCTGGGCCCAGGATGGAAGATCCCTTTGCCATACTAGGAGCCAGCTGCCAGCCAGGGTGTGTCTAAGACACAGCTCACTAGTTTGCATCAGGGGGAAATGAAGTGATTGCTTTCAGAGCCCAAGGCTGTCTACCTCAGCCTCCTCAGCCTGTTGGTTGCCTCATCGCCACAAGTGGCTTTACTGAATCCTTTCCCATTGCCGCTACAAGGTAGGTATCTGGTTGCAGAACACCATAGTGGTGAACACCCCCCAGAGTCTGAACCAGGTTTTACACTCCCATGGTGAGGAGATCCTGCGCCCAGTGTGGAGCACCAGAGACAGCTGGCGCTAAGCTCCACAATACACAGCCCAGTGGGCCATGCACACCTGGATATGGATTGAAGGGCTACCAGACCCAATCTCCTTGCGCATAGCGCAGGGGCTAGGAAAGCAGTAGGGATGAAAGTAGGACTACTGGGCAGTACATAGCAGGAGGTTCCTCAGCAGGGACCACTGGTGCCCCAGTGTCCACTGCCTTGGGCAAGGCTGGTGAGGCCCCAGACAGACCTTAGCCTGGTGTGTGATCCTAAGGACACAGTGACCAGCCAAGTGGAGTGGCTAGGGCACCAGGGCCCATAACCTGATGAACAGCACACATGAAGGGATGATACTCACAGTGACAAGAGGACTGTGGTGAGATATCAAAGGTGGCTGGAAGCAGCAACAGAGTGAATCAAGCAAGTGAAGCAGATGTGGGGTCTGGCACACAACAGATGAGAACTGATGTTTATACATGAGAGAAGACATACCTGGCACACAACAGATGAGAACTGATGTGGACCAGGAGCATACAAGCTATACTACTTATACAAAATCACACGGTGATGCAGGTAACACTGGGTCACAGTAAATACAAGGGTCATTGTTCTACAGACAGACAAAGGAGTGGACGTTCTGAGAACAAGGGACAAGAGAACAAGGAGAATCTAGACTAATGATATCATACTGACATCATAATAAGGATAGAACAAAGGGAAACTACAAGAGCGTTAGAAACAACGCAACGTCCGGATTCTATGATGTCATAGTATACAGTGATGTCATAGATAAGTAAATACAACAAGTCCGAGATTGTGTGATCATAATAATCTAATCTACATGAGTCCTGTATATCTTATCTACAGCAGTCCATATCTGATTGTCCTTTGAGCCGCTAAGTGCGCAAGGGTGTCACGATCGCGGGAACGGACGCTTACTATATGGATATGACCACGTTAGTAAGTAGTAATGAGTCATGGACAAGAGGGTTAATCAGCACGGTAGTAGAATCACATGCCGATGTGGCATGCACTTATCACATGATAGCTGTAGTAGGGTTTGAGCTACTTACGCTATTAGTCGTACGATTTCAAGAGGAGCTTTAAAGCATCCTCATACATGTATAAATAGTGGCTCGATGAGACCAAGATACGCCATCTTGGTCTTCTTCAATCACCACTCCATTCTCTTCTCGCCCACGTGTGATTCGCTTGCCTCGTCGTGCAAGTCGTCTTTATTGATCGGATTACCTAGTGGCACTACAGGCCCTAGTGTACGTTTAGATCACGTGCCAAATAAGCGCTGTGTACCCCATGATCAGGTCACGTGACCTTGAAGGAATATTTCGCTAAGTCGTGAACGCCCTCTCGCAGTCCAAGTCGGACTAACGCCAGTGGTGGCGTTACATTAAGACCAAGATCCATTCATCGTGGCGTTCACAACCAGGGACCAGTGGAGAAACTTTCAAACCTACTCCCTCGAACAGAGAGGAGACCGCAACGTCCCAACACAATTCCTAGGAGCTGCTCGGTGGAGGGAATACAGGGGAGAAACAGGATACTTCGTAGATTTCGCATCGGGCCCAACCCGATATCGCCCCGTTGAGTTTAATTTTGATCACCTGTGTTGGGTCAAGATTACGTGGAACCCCATAGATAACCGCTACAACGCAGTATGACCTGCAGGAAGAAACTACAACTGCGACATCGACTCAAGGAACCTACCCACACGCGCAGAGTGGGGACGCATAGACGGACAACCGGAAGAGGAACCAAGCACCTCTGAACCCAGAACCCCCGCACCATCGGAAACCAGCGGAGACAACAAGGAAACAAACGACGAAGAGTCAGAAGTAGGGGATATAATACAAACAGCTGAGTCCCTACGTATAAACGAACCAGAAAACATCGAGGTACACCCCCCCGCAGAAATGGCCACCACGACAATCACCGAAGTCAACACAGCAATTGAAGAGGCCCGAAGAATCACTGAAGAAGCCGAAGCCTACCTACACCCCATCAACCCAACAACAGGACACCAAATGACAGCCAACAACGCGGCAATCTTCAGAGCGGTAGGACCAGACGTCGCAGACCCTCCACCAGGCGCAGGAGGCCCCCCACAACCTAGAAGACCAGGAGGCAGCTTCGGCCAAGGGCCCCCAGGAAGACGACAACCTCAATTCGGAGGAGGAGAAGGTGGAAATCCGTTCGGAGGAGGACCACCACCACCGGCAGGAGGACCAGCTCCAGGAGCACCAGGAGCACCAGGAGCACCCCATGGAGCCGACAAACTAGTGGGAGAGACCCCAAATATCTTCAACGGAAATAGAGATGAGTACGAGTCCTTCCTCACGCAGTGGCACATATACTGGGGACAGAATTCAGAAGCGCCGATCATGACCAACGTCTATCGACGATGCCTACTGTTCCTAGGCTTCATCAAAGGACCGCGAGTGTCGAATTGGACACTCGGCTTTCTCCAATGGCTCAACAACGAGCTACATCACGGACGCAGCCGATACGATCCCTATCTGTGGGACACCCTAACAGCGGGATTCTCAGACCAATTCTCAAACGTACTGGAACAAGAACAGGCGCAAGCCACCTTAGCAAAAGGATTCAAGATGATCAGTGACGACATTGATTTGTACGTCACAAACTTTGAACAGCTGGCACGGAAGGCTGACTACCGCCTCAACGACCGCCAAACCCTGGACCGATTCACGGCGGGATTACCGAGGGCATTATTCACAAAAATCTACGAGTTGGATGACCCCCAAACCTTCAACCAATGGAAGGAGGCCGCACTTCGAAGGCAGAAACAGTATATCCACCTACGCGCCCGCCTCGGAATCAACGCCACCCCACACAACCCCCCAACACCGAGACCCCAGCAGAACCGCGGTTACACCCCACAATGGACACCGCCCAGATTTCAACCACCTCGCCACGACCCAGACGCCATGGACACATTGGCAGATCGCACCCGAGCACGCCTCGCCGAAGTAGGGGACCCAAACCGAGGGGACTACCAACGACCACCATTCCTGCCAAGAGGAGGACCAGGACAAAACCGAGGAGGGGGTCAGCGCCGCGATATGAGGGAAGTAATATGTTACAACTGTAACAACCCAGGCCACTTCTCATGAGAATGCACACGCCCTAGAAAGCCAAGACAGCCTGCCCAGCCATACACAAGCACAAGCCGAGGCGCGGAGACTGGCTACTACGGCCAAGAACCCACAACGGTACGCCGCGCAGAAACCACCCCGCAAGAACAAGCCAAGGAGTGGATGGAAACATTGAGAGGAGCCAGTGACGAGGTCAAGGACCTCGTATTTAAAGATTTGTGGACCCAAGAGGGTTTTCAAGACGCCTGAACCCATCGGCCTGGGTGAGGGCAGTCAATTGTAATTCCATAATCATGACTCGCTATCGTTCTCTTTGAATTCCAGTCTCGATTCGCATGAATTACTCCATGGCCGACATAAAAGGGCTCGTAGATTCCGGAGCCACCGACAATTTTATAAGACCCACGTTCGCTAAACGAATGGGGCTCGGGCTGCAAGCCCTTGAAAAACCAAAAAAGATATGGAGCATTGACAATACGGAGAATAAAGCTGGGTCTATCACCCACTTCGTCAATCTAAACGTCCAAACCAACGGAACGTCTAAAGTCATGCGATTCCTAGTCACGGATATCGGAAATGAAGACCTCGTACTGGGATACCCCTGGCTAGCCACATACGAACCTACCATCAGTTGGGCACACGCCACCATCCACGAAGACACCCTCCCCATAGTCCTCCGATCAATTAACCCCATCGAGACGCAAACCACTATCGCCAGCGCAATAACCCAAAATGAAGCCGAAGAGATCGTCCAGGAACTCGAGGAAGAATGCCAGCTACGTACCACAGCCACTGAACTAGCCATCGCAGCAAATCAAAACACCGTTGCGACAGCCCTCCCAGAACCATACCAGCGCTTTGCAAAAATCTTTAGCGAAGAGGCATCCCACTGATTCCCGCCGTCACGGCTGTGGGACCATGCAATCGACTTTAAACCCGGTACACCCCCCAGCATCGACTGCAAAGTCTACCCAATGTCACAAGACGAAGACGGACAACTACATGAATGACTGGATGAACAACTCAAACTGGGTTACATCCGACCCTCAAAATCGCCCTACGCCTCGTCATTCTTCTTTATCAAGAAAAAAGACGGAAAGCTGAGACCAGTACAAGACTACAGGCGAATCAACGCTTGCATGGTGCGCAATCAATATCCACTACCTCTCATGGCGGAACTCATCAATGACCTTGGGAACGGACACATATTCACCAAACTCGACGTCCGTTGGGGATACAACAACATACGGTGATGAACAGCGCACATGAAGGGACTATACTCACAGTGACAAAGTAGACTGTGGTGAGATACAGAGGGTGGCTGGAAGCAGCAACAGAGTAATATCAAGCAAGTGAAGCAGATGTGGAGTCTGGCACACAACAGATGAGAACTGATGTTTATACAAGAGAGAGAAACATACCTGGCACACAACAGATGAGAACTGATGTGGACCAGGAGCGTACAAGCTGCACTACTTATACAAAATACAGAGTGACGGTGGTAACATGGCGTCACAGTAAGTACAAGGGACATTGTTCTATAGATGGACAAAGGAATGGACGTTCTAAGAACAAGGGACAAAGAGGAACAAGGAGAATCTAGACTAATGATATCATACTGACATCATAATAAGGATAGAACAAAGGGAAACTACAAGGGCGTTGAGTACAACGCAAAGTCTGGATCCTATGATGTCATAGTGTACAGTGATGTCATAGATTAAGGGAATACAACAAGTCCGAGATTGTGTGATCATAATAATCTAATCTACATAAGTCCTGTATATCTTATCTATAGCAGTCCATATCTGATTGTCCTTTGAGCCGCTAAGTGCGCAAGGGTCACTTATCAACATCTCCCCGTGATTAGCAATCTGGGACTAGCACAAGCCCATGTCTATATTGTGTTGGTGCAGCAGGACACGCGCTAGCGACTTAGTGAAGCCGTCCGCAACCATTTCTGCAGTAGGGGTTCTGATAAGGGTTATGGTCCCCTTTTCGATGTACTCCCTAATGACATGATGCCGTATGGCAATGTGCTTCGATTGCCTCCCAGTGACAGGGTTCAAGGCCAGGTCAATGGCACCCTTATTGTCACCATGCAGTGGGATGGGGTCGTCGACCTCGTACCCGAGTTCCTTAAGGAAGCTCTGATACCATGCGGCTTGGTTAGCCGCGTCGGTCATGGCCATGTATTCCGCCTCTGTAGTGTTTTGGGCTACAGTCTTTTGCTTTCGCGAAGACCAGCTTATTGCACCATTGGCTAATAAGAACACATAACCGGAAGTGGAGTGTCTATCATCTACCTGGTCACCCAGGGAAGAATCAGAGTAGCCATGAAGGCCATCTCCACTGGCGCCATCATAAACTATACGCATGTCCACAGTTCCCACTAGGTAGGACAGAACGTATTGCGCAAGCCGTAGATGTTGTGGTGAAGGATTTGCTGCATACTGCGCCAAACGTGATACAGCAAAGGAAATGTCTGGCCTAGTGCCAATCTGAACGTACAGCAGACTACCAATGAGTGACTGGTAGTGCGTAATGTCAGAGGCAGTAGCCTGACCCGTATATTTATGAAGGTGCTCGTCAGCACCAGCGGGTAGGGGTGTGGAGTGTGGTGTGGCATTAGACATGCCAAAGCGTTCAAGGACATCCTTGACATAGCCAGACTGATCTATTTCGATGCGTCTGAGGGAGCGGTCGCGCACAATGCGCATACCAAGATATGATTCTATCTCCCCAAGGTCTGTCATCTCATAGCGTTCAGAGAGGTCTGACTTTAAACACTTAATCCTCTCCAAAGAGGCACCCAAAATTGTGATGTCGTCAACGTAAACGATAACGAAGAGTGGTCCATCCCCCTCTCGTTGCGGCAACACATATACGCCTGCATCGGCGAACGTCCGCTTGAAGCCGAGTGCTAGGAGCACTCCATGGAATTGTAAGTTCCATGCACGGAGGCTTGTTTGAGACCATATATCGCCTTGACAAGGCGACACACCTTCGTCTCTGCACCAGCAACGGTGAAACCTTGTGGCTGCTCCATGTATATCTCCTCGTCAAGCACTCCATTGAGAAACACAGACTTGACATCCATCTGATGGATGTGCCAGTCCTCCAGCGCGGCCAACGCCAGAAGCAATCTCAGCGACTCAAATCGTGCGACGGGAGAGAAGGTTTCATCGAAATCTACGCCAGGGATCTGTGTGAATCCCTTAGCCACCAAGCGAGCTCTGTAGCGGCCATCCGCTTTGAGCTTGAAGACCCATTTGGATTTTACTGCCTTACGATTAGGCGGGAGATCCATTAACTCCCATGTGCCATTGTGGGCGAGTGTGTCCATTTCATACTGACACGCCTTAGTCCACTCATCTGCATCTGCAGACCGCATGGCCTCTGCATAGGATGCAGGGTCTCTGCCAACATAGGCCGCAGCTAACAGTTCCGCATACTGCAGTCGCCTGCCGTGCAGTGCCACATTGTTCCCACTGTAATAGCAAGGGTTGGGCACAGGTACACGGCTAGAGTGCCTTGGTGCATTGTCCATTTCACGCAACAGCTGACTACACTGTGCACGAGCCTCAAAACCTCCAGGCATGTCTGGTGAGGGAGGTGGGACATGGCGCATAATGCGCGTTGCACTTTGACGTGGCGGTGGTGAGGTGGGAGTGGCTTGCTCACGCTTTGGAGTGGTGGGCAGAGTGGGCAGTGCAGGTGGTGGTGGTGGCGTGTGTGGACGCTCTTGTTTTGGGTCTAGGAGTTCTTCAACATCCTCCTCCTCACTACTGCTGGAGTGTGCAGGGGAGGGAACTCGCTGTGGTGGTAACGCCGACGTGCTAGGTACGGCAATTACTGGTGGAGGTAGTGGTTGTGACACCACTTGAGAAGGTTGTGGGTGTGGTTCAGCACCCTGGAGGGACGGGAAGCTGCTCTCGTCGAATGTCACATCCCTGGACAATCTGACAGAGCGGGTTTGGCGGTCCCAAAGCTTATAGCCCTTAGATTCAGGCTCAAACCCAATAAGCGTGACCTCAATGGCCTTCGCATCCAATTTGCGACGCTTATCAGCGGGTACGTGCATGTACCCCTTGCATCCAAAGACGCGTAGATGTGAGACATCTGGTACTTTGCCAGAGTACCAGAGCTCATAAGGTGTGCGCCACTTAAGTGTACGGGTGGGAGAGCGGTTGTAGATGTGTACCGCAGTGCTCATAGCGTGCTCCCAGAAGCCTTTAGACATGCCAGCTGTGTGGAGCATGGCCATTGCCTTGTCCGTAATGGTGCGGTTAAACTGCTCGGCTTTCCCGTTCGACTGTGGTGAACCTGGCATCGTAAGGTGATGCTCTATCCCTCTCTGCTTGAGAATGTCCTGCACTTGGCTTGCCATGTACTCGCCTCCGCGGTCAGAGTGGAGTGCGTGCAGTTTATGGGTCGTCTGGGTTTCACCCCAGGCCAAATACATCTGCAGCGCTTTCACAAACTGATCCTTCAACTTAATGAAGTACACCACTGAAAACTTAGAGTGGTCGTCTATGAAGGTGGCGGTGTATGCAGAGCCTTGCAGGGATTGAGTTTGCATAGGACCGGCTAGGTCACTGTGCACAATCTCAAATATACGGGTTGTCCTTTTGGTGGAGGACGCAGAGAAGGGTTGGCAAGTGGATTTGCCTAACTCGCACCCACGACACACATCAGTGTGCGTGGTAGAGCTGTCAATGTCCATGCCAGTAGTGGCAGAGGGACCATACGACTTGAGAGCAGCAGAGGAGATGTGTCCCATGCGCTGATGCCAGATATCAAGAGTGGTGGCAGCACTTTTGACGTGAGTATTTAGGCCAATGCTTGAAGCGTCCAACCAGTATAGGTTGTCCTCCAAGTAGCCAACAGCTACACAACTTTTGTTGACAGATATTTTAAAAGAGCCACTGTCAAAGGCCACTTCCGCACCCTTTTGTGCTAGTGCACGCGTTGACAAGAAGCGTGTTTTCACCTGTGGTAGGTGCAGCACATTGCTTAGGGTGATAGGAATGCCCTGGCTCGTAGTGAAGACGACGGAGCCTACACCAACTTGGCCGATCGTGGACTTATCCCCTAGGCGCACATTGCCTTGACATGGGGTATAGTCTTTGAAGTCAGACCGATGTGGTGTGATGTGGTGTGTTGCACCACTGTCCATCATCCAACGCACACGCGAGACAGCATACAAGGCAACTCCAACTGTATTGGCAGCCCAATCAATGGCCGGTTCATCACTGACCTCCTTAATGGAGGCGGTGGTAGGTACAAGTACATGTGAGTTGGCAGCCTTGTTGCCAGTGTCCTTCAACTTCCCTGCAGCTTCATCCTTCTTCCTCTGCCTGCAGTCAGGCTTGATATGCCCCTTTTTGTTACAGTAGTGGCACGTAAGCTGAGAGTGATCCTTCTTCTTACGGGCACCACCACTAGGTTTGATAGGGGCAGCCTTATTGAGCGAGGAACCAGAGGGGCCAGAGCGGCGCGCCTCCTCCAAAACAATGCGCGCAATTATTTCAGCGTGCTTGAGCTTGGAGGGTGCGCCACTGGCAAGGATGGTGGACGCCAGAACCTCATAGGAGGCTGGCAGGGCATGGAGGAGTATGAGACAGAATTGGGTGTCAGTGACACCCATTTGTGCATTGGAAAGGCCGACCCGCAGCTCATTGAGCTTGGCCAATTGGGAGGCCATGGGTGCGGAGTCGTCGAGGCAGGCTTGTGTTAGCTGGATCCACAAGTTAAAGATGGTGGTGCTGCCCGAAGCACCAGCATACACATCCTTTAGCTTGTCCCACTTCGCAGCGAAGGTGGGGTAGGCATAGGGATCAGCGACAAGGGAGTACACATCTGGTTTGAGGTATAGGTGGAGGTACGCCTTGGACCGACGTTGGATAGAGTCCCATTCGTCGGCCGTGACTCCGGTTGGCGGGGCATGGTGTGTAAACACGTCCTCAGCCTCATGAAGGGTGAGGATTGCCTCCAGTGTTCCAGACCACTCATTCCAGTGTGTCCCGTCGAATTGATCGAGGCGAATGCCCACAGGCATGCCGAAGGTTGTGCCATACGCATTGGACAGGCGCATGGAGGGTGTGGACCCAGAAGTGATAGGGGGCAGGCCAGTTGAGGCACCTGCCGTGGCACCTGCAGCCGCAGTGGTGGTGGCAACACCAGTGGGCGAGGCAGCGCGAGAAGAGTGTGCAGAAGACATGGGGATGATTTATCTGTCGCCAAGGAGTAGTCAGCGACAGTGCTTCTAACAGTTTGCAAGATATGATGGGGATACCACTCCTGTCTGTGGATCTGTAAGGCCAGAACGCTAATGCGTCCTGCCTCCTGTGGTATGCCAGTGATACAAGGGCTAGGCCCAGGATGGAAGATCCCTTTTGCCATACTAGGAGCCAGCTGCCAGCCAGGATGTGTCTAGGACACAGCTCACTAGTTTGCGTCAGGGGGATATGTAATGAATGCTTTCAGAGCCCAAGGCTGTCTACCTCAGCCTCCTCGGCCTGTTGGTTGCCTCATCGCCACAAGTGGCTTTACTGAATCCTTTCCCATTGCCGCTACAAGGCAGGTATCTGGTTGCAGAACACCATAGTGGTGAACACCCCCCAGAGTCTGAACCAGGTTTTACACTCCCATGGTGAGGAGATCCTGCACCCAGTGTGGAGCACCAGAGACAGCTGGCACTAAGCTCCACAATACACAGCCCAGTGGGCCATGCACACCTGGATATGTATTAAGGGGCTACCAGATCCAATCTCCTTGCACATAGCGCAGGGGCTAGGAAAACAGTAGGGATGAAAGTAGGACTACTGGGCAGTACATGAACAGGAGGTTCCTCAGCAGAGACCACTGGCGCCCCAGTGTCTTCTGCCTTGGGCAAGGCTGGTGAGGCCCCAGACAGACCTTAGCCTGGTGTGTGATCCTAAGAACACAGTGACCAGCCAAGTGGAGTGGCTAGGGCACCAGGGCCCATAACCTGATGAACAGCGCACATGAAGGGACTATACTCACAGTGACAAAGTAGACTGTGGTGAGATACAGAGGGTGGCTGGAAGCAGCAACAGAGTAATATCAAGCAAGTGAAGCAGATGTGGAGTCTGGCACACAACAGATGAGAACTGATGTTTATACAAGAGAGAGAAACATACCTGGCACACAACAGATGAGAACTGATGTGGACCAGGAGCGTACAAGCTGCACTACTTATACAAAATACAGAGTGACGGTGGTAACATGGCGTCACAGTAAGTACAAGGGACATTGTTCTATAGATGGACAAAGGAATGGACGTTCTAAGAACAAGGGACAAAGAGGAACAAGGAGAATCTAGACTAATGATATCATACTGACATCATAATAAGGATAGAACAAAGGGAAACTACAAGGGCGTTGAGTACAACGCAAAGTCTGGATCCTATGATGTCATAGTGTACAGTGATGTCATAGATTAAGGGAATACAACAAGTCCGAGATTGTGTGATCATAATAATCTAATCTACATAAGTCCTGTATATCTTATCTATAGCAGTCCATATCTGATTGTCCTTTGAGCCGCTAAGTGCGCAAGGGTCACTTATCAACATACGGATCAAAGAAGGCGACGAGTACAAAGCCACATTCAAGACGAAATACGGATTATTCGAACCCCTTGTCATGTACTTTGGACTCACAAACTCACCGGCAACGTTCCAAAACATGATGAACGACATCCTGGACGACACAATTCGCGTCTTCACAGCAATGGGTACTATCATCCGTGTTTACATGGACAACATCGGCATCGCAACACTTGAACACGCAGGACTTCAGGCACACATAGACGCAGTATGCGCGGTACTCCAAGTCGCAATGGACCACAACCTCTACTTCAAACCATCCAAATGCACCTTCCACCAACTGCGAATGGATTACCTGGGGGTAATCCTTGAAAAGGGGGTAACTCGCATGGACCCCGTAAAAATTGCCGGCATACGTGACTGGCCCACACCCACGAAGGTACGTGATGTGCGCTCCTTCCTAGGCTTCTGCAATTTTTACCGCCTCTTCATTCGCGGTTTCGCCACATACGCACAAGCTCTCAACAAACTCACATGCAAAGACGCGGAATGGACGTGGGGCAAAGACGAAGAAACTGCTTTCCAAAACCTCAAATGCCTAGTCACCAGCGAACCGGTACTCACACACCCCACACTAACGGATCAGTTCGAGCTCGAAGTAGACGCATCCGGATACACAGTAGGCGCAGTGCTTCTACAAAAGAAACAAGATGGGAAACGACACCCCATTGGATATTTCTTGGCCACCCTGAACGAAGCTGAACGCAACTACGACATCTATGATCTAGAACTACTGGCCATCGTCAAAGCGCTACGACACTGGAGACCATTTCTGGCAGGATCCCCGCACAAGGTCAAAATCTTCTCGGACCACCTCAATCTCACGCACTGGAAATCACCACAAAAGATAAGTTGTCGCGTAGCCCGAGAAGTCCTAGAACTCATGGAATACGACTTCGAGATCCACCACATTAAGGGAACAAACAACGGCCGCGCAGACGCACTATCGAGGAGACCAGACTACGACAGAGGAGAAAGAGACAACGAAGGAATCATAGTCCTACCAGAAAAGGTGTTTGTGCGAAACCTCACCACGCAAAGCCCAGAGACACACAATCAAGATGAGCAAGTCATATGCCCCTGGGTAGACCCCCACAAACTCAAGAAAGTCGACGGAGTCTGGTACCATCAAGGAGCACGAGTCATCACCGGAGGACCAAAGGAAATCTGCACCATTATCGCCAACCACCATGATCCCCCTGTCTACGGCCACCCTGGAATCAAACAGACGGCGAGAATCATCGAACGAAGCCACTGGTGGCCAAATATGCTGAAACAGGTAACAGAATACGTCCAAGGATGTGCAGAGTGCCAACGCCACAAAGTCAACAACCGCCCAACGAGAGCACCACTGGTACCAATTACACCGAAAACCGACGCTAAGCCATTTGAAGTCATTGCCCTCGACTTCATTACTAAATTGCCAGAATCACAGGGATACGACTCCATCCTTACGGTGACCGACCACGACTGCACCAAAGCATCGGTGTTCATCCCCTGCAACGAAGAGATATCAGCAGAGGAAACCGCAGCGCTGTACGTCACTCACGTGTTTCGAAGATTCGGATTACCAGTGAAAATTATCAGCGACCGAGACCTGCGTTTCGCATCAAAGTTCACACGAGAGCTATGCCGAATCTTAGGCATATACCAAAACATCTCCACAGCGTACCACCCCTGAACAGATGGACAATCAGAACGCACCAATCAATGGCTGGAACAGTATCTCTGGTTCTGGACCAACGAGCGTCAAGATAACTGGGCGCAGTTTCTACCTATGGCAGAATTCGCGCATAACAACTGGCCACACGAGGCAACAAGGAAGTCCCCATTTTCGCTCATGATGGGATATGACCCATGCGCTGATTGGATCGATAAGCCAACGCCCATCCCACAGGTGCTCACGAGACTTCAGCAATTCCGAGACGCACGGAAAGAAGCTCAGAACCTCATCAGAAAGGCACAATCCTTATGGATCAAACACCGAAATACGCCCAAGTACCGCGTGGGAGACCAAGTATGGCTAGAAGGACGACACCTCCAAACCAATCAACCAACAGCCAAACTCGCGGCACGGCAACACAGCCCCTTCCGAATCACACGAGTCTTATCACCGGTCAATTATCAACTCGAGCTTCCCACGCAGTGGAGTATTCACCCTGTGTTTCACATCGATTTACTCACGCCTTATCGCGAGACGCCCATGCATGGGGAAAACTTCCAGCGCCCACCACCAGACCTCGTGGATGGAGAAGAGGAGTACAAGGTGGAGCGCATTCTAGACTCCCAAAAATCTGGCCGGAGCAAGAAAATGCAATATCTCGTGAAATGGAAGGGATACCCAGACTTGGAGAACCAGTGGGTCAACAAGGATGACATCTTCGCTGACGACACCCTAGCGGAATACGAACGGAGTTCAAACACAAGGAAAATACATATAAGACGGGGACAAACCACGACTTGCTCCCCATCTCTTCACCCTGGACTTCCCACTTCAATCGTGATGTCTCTTCCCACTTCCACCTCTGCCACCCCTCTCTCTGCCCGCCTCGTCGATAGCCTCACCCATGAAGAACTCCGGGAGGCCCTCACCAACGCACAATCCATCATCGACATCGAAGAACCCGACCAACCCGCCACCTACTGGCTCACCAACGGCCGCGGGGACCGCCTCAATACGGTGCCGTACACCGAGGCCGAAATTACTCGGCTTCGCGCAGCTGTCAGACTCTTTGCGAGTCCCCCACTTCAACCTCTCCCAGTCCGAGTCAAGCATCAAGAGGAAGAAGAAGACGCTGGCCACGCTGAAGTGGCAAGAGTGGATGAAGAACCGGCCCTGGAAGCCGCATGCGGACCAGTGGAGACAACAACAGCTGGCAGTAGCGGCAGCACGGCGAGCATGCATCCTCATTCAACGCCGACAGCACATCGCGACACTGAGAGAGCGGTGTACGAGGCAGTAGAAGGGACGCTGTGATGACTCACTGTCACTCGACAGGGAATCACGACGGGTTCAGAAGACCGGGGGTGGTGGAGAACGCGGAGCGGAGCACAGGGACTACTGTGATGGAACGCTTTGGCTCAACCGTCAGAACTGGCGCGACGGCTCAGGGAAAGTGGCGCTTAGTGGCAAGTCGTGCTTGACAGCTGAAGGGGCACTAGTGCTCGGGAGGCGGGAAGAGGCAAAGGGAGGATGTCACAAGTGGACAGTCTGAGGGACTGTCCGTTCTATTGCGCTGGCTTATATACCCAGAGGGATGGTCTGTGCGTAAGTTTAGGGCAGGCTTAAGGTCTGCCCATGGGTACTGCAGAATACTGCAGAATGGAACATTCCAGTAACATCTAAATATAGTGTCCAATGGGAAAATCGGGATAGTGTCGTACAACTGCTCCGCAGTCGATGACGTCATATGACGTGACTGCTCCGCAGTCCAATCAGAATAATCGTAGGAGTGGTACGACTGCACCGCAGTCGAGTTGGTCATAATGATTTGACTGCTCCGCAGTCCAATCAGATAAATCCAAGGAATGGTATGACTCTCAGTCGTCAGGTGACTTGATAAATGATGGGAGATCACGTGATGAGTCACGTGATCGTCGGAGCACGAAATTCAAACTCCGATTTCGGATTTCCCCTTTAGGAAGGTGATTAGATAAGACCGGGCCGGTGCGGGCCGGTCTTAGACGCCCGAGTCACGACCCAAGTTTCTAGGTTCGTGACAGATGCTGAGGGAATGGTACCCAGTTGAGCAGCCCTACCTTATTATGGCCACTGACTCTGACGACCCCCGCGAAACCCTGTACGCCTGCGACACTACGGGGCGACCATTGTACCGCGCCGGGGTGGTCGTCGACACCGAGACTCAAACACTACCCGCAGTCTGTCTCCGCTATTTGGGAGGCAACACCCGTACGGCCCCACACGGCTACAAACACAATCGGGGGGACGATTTCGTCCATTACCCTATCACCGACGCACAGGGAGTGACACACCAGGCGACCTTCGTCCAAGTGGTCGCTGGCCCCGACCCCCTCGTGCTGGGCCTTATCGACGACAGCAACAAGGTCTACAGCCGACCCCTGTATGCAGAACCACAAGTGCGCGAGGCAGGCAAGCCCCACTACGCCCCCGAAGATCTATATGCCCTTGTTGGCAGGCATAGCAACCAACACAGGATGGATCGGGCGTTGAATGAGTTGAGGGACGTGGGACTCAAGGCCGAGGTAACCCGTTTCCACGCCTATCGACACAAGGCCGAAAGGATGGAGCAGAGGCTTCACGCCTTGGCACAGGCGCTTGGAGGAGTACAAGCGGAGCTCACCCGCTGCAAATTCCGCCTTGAGATGGCTAACATGTTGGATCAGATTACAGAGCGACAGGAAGCTTGGGTAGGAGGGATAGGCCCCACTCGGCACTGTGGGCGTCGCGGCTGAAAAGGGGGTGATGTCACGATCGCAGGAATGGACGCTTACTATACGGATATGACCACGTTAGTAAGTAGTAATGAGTCATGGACAAGAGGGTTAATCAGCACGGTAGTAGAATCACATGCCGATGTGGCATGCACTTATCACATGATAGCTGTAGTAGGGTTTGAGCTACTTACGCTATTAGTCGTACGATTTCAAGAGGAGCTTTAAAGCATCCTCATACATGTATAAATAGTGGCTCGATGAGACCAAGATACGCCATCTTGGTCTTCTTCAGTCACCACTCCATTCTCTTCTCGCCCACGCGTGATTCACTTGCCTCATCGTGCAAGTCGTCTTTGTCGATCGGATTACCTAGTGGCACTACAGGCCCTAGTGTACGTTTAGATCACGTGCCAAATAAGCGCCGTGTACCCCATGATCAGGTCACGTGACCTTGAAGGAATATTTCGCTAAGTCATGAACACCCTCTCGCAGTCCAAGTCGGACTAACACCAGTGGTGGCGTTACAAAGGGTCACTTATCAACATTGAGTTCCGGGAAGAGCTCAAATATGAGCTTGCGAAGCCAGATGGCTTCCTTTGCTGCATGCGTTGCGGCAACGTACTCGGCCTCAGCTGTTTGAAGGGTGATCAGCTCCTGCTTGCGCGAACTCCAGGAGACAGCGCCGCCATTTAATTGGAAGACGTAGCCAGAGATAGCATGCCGGTGCTCCTGGGTAGCACTGTCAGCATCTGTGTACCCTATAACATCATGGCGTTCTCCGCTGTATGTCAGCTCAATATCGCGCATTCCAGCCAAATACCAGAAAATGCGCTTCACCGCTTCCCAGTGAGCGATGCCCAGATTTTCGAGGAACTGGGAGAGCGTCGACACAGCGAAGCTGATGTCGGGGTGGGTCGCGACTGAGGCATACATTAGGCTTCCTATGGCTTCTCTGTACAGCGTCTTTTTCATCAGTGCTGTTTCAGCAGGGCTTGTAGGAGAGTCATTCTGGGAATACAGCACTCCCAGCACCATGGGTGTGGCATAAGGCTTGGCGTCGACGAGAGCGAACCAGGCAAGGATAGAGTCGATATAAGACTTCTGGGAGAGGGAAATGGTTCGTGTTGAACGATCACGCGTGACTTTGATGCCTAGTAACCAGTGAACTGGTCCTAGGTCAGTGAGTGCGTAGCAATCATTCAACTTAGCTTTGTATTCAGCAATTAACTCTGCTGAATCTCCGGTAAAAATGCAGTCGTCGACGTGAATTGCGAGGATGAGACAATGACCCTTGACGCGGGTAAAGAATACTCCTGGGTCCGCCTGCGAAGTGCGGAAACCAAGGTCAGCGAGTGTGTGGGCAAGGGTGTTGTGCCATCATCTTCCCACTTGCTTCAGCCCATAGAGAGACTTCCAAAGCCGCTTCACCAAGTTCTCCTGATGTGAGTTGTATCCAGGCAGGGGCTGCATGTAGATTTCTTCATCTTTGCCGAGTTGGCCGTTCAAGTACGCGCCATTGAAGTCAAATGACTCGATTTCCCAGTCATTTCACACAGCGACTGAGAGTATTGTACAGAAGCTTGCAAGTTTTGCGACGGGAGAGAAGGTGTCCAAATAATCGACGCCATAGACCTGAGTGAATCCACGAGCTACTAGTCGAGCCTTGTATTTTTCGACGCTGCCATCCGCCTTGTGTTTGATCCGAAAAACCCATTTCGAACCTACAATGTTTGTGTTAGACGGACATGGAACCATATCCCAGGTTCCGGCTTGCTTGAGTGTGGCGAGCTCGTGATCCATGGCCTCCTTCCACCGGGGCCAGTCTGGTCACGCCTGCGCTTCGTTGAGCGTCTTCGGGTCGCCGCCCGCCTCTTGTATGGCTGTGGTAATGAGAGCGTCATGGTCTGCAGAATAAACATAGTCAATTTCCTCAAACTCTTCACCTGTGACGCCCTCTCCGGCAGCGAGGCGTTTGGCGTGGTCTGATAGCTTTGGTAGACGCTCAGATTTGCGTGTTGGCTGTGTCGCCTCGACACACTTCTTCTTCTTTGGTGCACGCGGTGTCCGTCTGGAGGTGGTAGCTTCTTCTTCCTTTTCATCATCTGCCTCTTCCTCATCTTCATCATCTTCTTCACTGGGTCCAGAAACTGGCTGAGGTGGGACAGTAGGCGGAAGGTAGGAAGTTGTTCGCTGCTGTGGGGTAGATGGAAGAGTCACGCTTCGCGTGAACATGGGCCAAGGAGTGATGGTTACTGACTGCGGGACAGTTGGAATGATAGGGAAAACTGCCGGTACAGAAGGCGCTGTAGATACAGTCGGTGCTGCGGGTGCCATGGTAGTAACATAACCAGGAGGAGGGGTGAAGACAGTAACAGTAATGGGCACGAACTTTATGTTCCTCTTGACAGAAATAGAGTTCTTGCCAGGCCAATACACGCAGTGAGCGTGCGGACTGTCGCTGTCAAAACCGACCCAGCAGGCTTTGCTAGCCCTCACGTCTAGCTTGGAGCCCGTGTCGTCATGGACCCAGATGCATTGCCCCCACTCGGGCACTCCCCCTAGGTTAGGCTTTCCTCCATAAAGACATTCAAACAGTGTGACACTACCAAGTACTTTGGTCGACGTGCGATTTTTCAACCAAACAGCGAAGTTGATCGCTTCGCCCCACAAGTTCTTCAGCAGGTCGGCTCCATGCAGCATGGCCCGCACGCGCTTGAGTAAGCGTCGATTGAGTGACTCCGCAACACCGTTGTGCTGCGGTGTGTCGCGTGTGGTAAGACGGTGTTTGGTACCTTGCTCTTGCAAGAATTTGGTGAAGTCACCGCTGGTGTATTCTCCACCGCGGTCAGACCGAAGCCATTTGATGCATGCGCCGTGCTGCATTTGAGCCCAAGCCGCAAAGGTTTTGTAAGCCTCCAGAGTTTCATCCTTAGAGTGTAGGAGTGCAAGTCGGGTGAAGCGAGTATGATCGTCAGTGAAGGTAGTGTAATACTTGTGATTTCCCAGGCTCAGGAGAGGGGAAGGCCCCCACAAATCGGAGTGGATCTCGTCGCCGAAAGCGCTAGCCAAAGGTGCAGATCACTCCTTACGAATAGTCTTGCGGGCTGCCTTAGCATATTCGCAAGAATCACAGAGAAGAGGAGTGCCATGTTGAGACGCGACTGAATCAAGTCACATGTCTCGTGGGATATGATTGAGTCATCCCATATACTAAATACGGTATCTGTCCCTTATGGACTGATTTGGACTTGGCCGGACTCTTACGGACCGCTTTTGTTTATCTTTATTGACAGAGTCATATATGGCTCTTATTGTTCTCTATTGTTAAGATACCGGTATTGTCTGCTTTAGGCAGCTATTGTTCTCTGCCCTCCAATGGCATTTCTCCCTCTGGCGCACAGACCACCTGTATTGTGTTTGGATCACCTGTGCGCACAGACCATTCTTAGCTAAGCGTCCTGTATATAAGGACTGCTGTTTTCGTCTCTACACTTCAGAGTTCCTTCTACCTCTGAAGTGTAAGTTCCCTCTTTACTCTCCACTACCTTTTACTCATAGACGTTCTATAGAACTTGTCTGTCTAGGTGTGTAGTAGTGCTAATAGAGTTCCTTCTACCTCTGAAGTAACTTGTCTGTCTAGCTCCTCGCTATTAACCCCCCGCTTGTTAGTTCTGCGCTTCAACATGCCATCATCAATTATTTGCAGCCCAGTGACTGCGTTAGCGCGAATGAGGCCTCAGATTGTGTCAAGTGACACATGCCCGAGCCTCTGATGGAGCGTGAGAATGTTGACTTGTTCCAGAGCTGCACTAGCCAATAACGCGTGCTCGACCTTGTACAAGCCGTTTCCCGTTGAGGGAATGTTGCCAACAATCCGATCTTGTTTGCCGATCTTGCAGTGATCGTCTTCAAAAGATACCGAGTAGCCGGCCTTAGCGATGCGCCCAATAGATACCACAGTAAGTCCGATCTGCGGCGTGTACAGAGCGTCCTTCAGCACAACCGGGGTCAAGACATCCCCGTTCGGCACATCAATCTTCAAGTCGCCGACTCCTTCAGCATAGAAGATACGTTTGTCGGCAGCAGCAATAGGACGAGGGGGAATAGGCTGGTACGTCGTGAACTTGTGTTGGAATGGGCACATGTGACGAGAAGCTCCCGAGTCATAGAGCTCAGCTTCCATTGTGGTCACTCCAGGTTTTTCTTTGGCCATCTTGAGCGGGCTTTTCGGCACCTCGACGGTGCTCTCTTCATCAACTGCCTTGACGACGGCCCATGCTTCAATATCTCCGCCTTGCTCAGCGGCAGCTGCGGCACCATCTTTCGCGCCTGCCTTGTTCTTCGGCCTTTGGCCCTCCTTGCCGCCGCCCTTCGCCCAGCACTCGGTCTTGATATGACCTTTCTTGTGACAGTTGAAGCACTCCATATTGCGCTTCTTCTTCTTCTGTTTCTGGGCTTCTGCAGCGAAGGCTTCGACTTGGGAGGACTTGGGCTTTGCCTTGCGGAGGACACGCTTGTCGTACTCATCCGTGATGATGCGGATGACTGTCGCAGGAGTAATGGTAGTCGAGCTCATGTCGGCGTTGATGGTTATGATGCTGATATTGGCATCGTATGAAGAAGGTAAGGATCCCAACAGCGTATTCGTATATTGTTCATCACTGATGGTTTGTCCCATAGCCGCCAACTGCTCGTGAAAATTAGCGAGCGATTCAAAATGAGCACATATGTCTTTGTCCTCTCCACACTTCGTATTTTGAAGCTTCCTCCCCAAATCGATCAACAGGTTCCTCGTCCGCCCCTCAAAAATCTTCTTCAACCCGTCCCATACAGACTTCGCATCGGCTCCGCCTTTGATGCAGTTGAAGATACTGTCGGGCACGGACGCAACGATGAGCTGCCTAACCGCGGCTTCATTGACCTTCCAGTACGTCTTGGGCTTCATGCCCCCTACGTCGCTGGCATCCTTGTATGCCTGGGTCACAGCGGTGTCCGTCAAATGATCAGACCACCCACGTGTATCGAGCGCATACTTCATGCGGTCTCAGTACGTCACCCAGTTTGACCCATCAACCGCTAACTTCAAGATGTTCATCTTGTACTCATCATTCATCATAGCCATTGGTAGATTAATGGGCAGCAGCAGGGCCCATAACCTGGTAAAGGTTACAGACGACGCCGAAGGAATAGGGGCGGTCACGTGCCGGTGACCGCGAAGATGTTAAGTCGAGAAGGAATACGAGCGTGAGCGAGAACGGTTTTGTGTCGAGACACACGGGAAGTGGACGAGTCAACAGTCGGTTCGTTTTTTGTTGGGGCCCATTTAGGCCTTGTTTTATAGATACAAGTACAATAATATGAGACACTTTTTCAAAAACGATCAGAACATGAGTAAGAAAGCTCGGGGAGTCGTACAGTAAGTCGGGCGAATGCACGAGCCATCGGGCATGATACCGAGGCGTATACAAGTCGCGCTTGCCTCTGATTTGAGGCTACAAACTGTCCTTCAGACAGAAATGGATACACGCAGGAAGCTTCGAGAGAATGAGATCATAGGATAGTAACATACATGTCATGGCGCCTCAAGCCGCCTTTCGAGCCTGCAAACGTATAGTAATGGAAGCCTGTAGAACGCACGAGAACAGACGAGAGCATACAAGCCCCAATGGGGCGGGTCCAAAAAATTGGCTGAGGCCGAGCGTGGTACGCGCGGACGCTACCGCCGCTCGGCCCTCTGGCGGAACGAATCTGCCACTGCGGCCATTGTACCTCTCCAACACGGATGTATGCCACTTACAAAAATATTGACTCTGAGAAGATTACTCGAAACCACCAAAAGGAACGGGCGACGATGAGGTCTCAATGTACGCCTTTGAGTTCTCGTAAGGCGCCTGAATGGGTACTGACCGGTGCAGGATACTAGGCGAGAGTCAGAGACTCGCAATATGCGGCGCAACGACGATCGACACGCTCACCGACGATGTTTTGCTAGAAATCTTTGACCATATCAGACCCGTTTACGGAGGCCGTTTTTTCCCCGTTTGGAAGTGGCACAGGCTGGTGTGCGTTTGCCGAAGATGGCGAGAAATCATTTTTGCATCGCCACTCCATCTCGACCTCCGACTCCTCTGCACGCACGGAACGCCTGTGGAGAAGGATCTGGGTTGCTGGCCACCAACCTTTCCCATCGCCATTGACTACGGCTCTAGAAGGGAAGAGAGCCTTACTCCTGATGACGAGGATAACTTTTTTGCCGCACTCGAGCAACGCGAGCGTGTTCGCCATCTCGCCCTTTCGGTAACTGACTCCGAGTCGGCGCTCCTGGAAGAGATGGTCACTTTAATGCAGGAACCATTTCCGGAGCTGAGGGTTCTTGCGATTTCCTCGCAGAGTCAAGACGCGCCCGTCCTTCCTGATGATTTCTTGGGTGGATCTGCCCCACGTTTACAGGAAATCTGGTTGAACAGCATTCCCTTTCCGGCATTACCGACCCTTCTTTCCTCCGCAAGTAACCTCGTCAGACTTCTACTCGATAACACTCCTCGGACCGGCCATATTTCACCTGCGGCTTTTGCTGCATGCCTGGCTGTCTTGCCGAGGCTAAAACTTCTTTCCATCGACTTCCGGTCACCGGCTTCCCGCACCGATCGAACATATCTACCTCCAAAAACACGGGCTGTTCTCCCCTCGCTCATCTGCTTTATGTTTACGGGTGAAAGCGCGTATTTGGAGGTCATTTTGGCCCGAGTTGACGCCCCCCAACTCGACTCGATCAACATAACATACACCGATAGGCTTGAATTTAACTTTCAGGCGACTGAATTATCCAAGTTCATCGAGCACTCAGCCATCAAGCCATCCCAGTTCGGGCATGGGGAAATATGCTTTGAAGACGACGATATCTCCTTCTATTTTTTTCGTAAAACCGATCCAGATGTGCCTACGATCTCGATTCAAATCCCATTAGATGAACCGATACCCGTGATAGTTGTCAACATGACTCAGGTGCTCAACCAGACTTCTGTAATACTTTCAGAGGTGGTCCGTCTCAAGGTCACAATGAAATGTTCATCACCATTTTGGCAAGACGATATGGGCGACCACATTCGATGGCTCGAACTCTTCCGCCCGTTCACGTCCGTGAAGAAGTTGCGTATATACGAGGAATTGGCGGAGAGCATTTCCCATGCACTCGAAGGCCAGACCGGGGAGGCGGGCACCCAGGTGTTGCCGGCCCTCAAGTTGATTTGCGTGGAGGACCAGCGCGCGAGGGACATGAAAGAGCTCATCGCTGATCTCCGAGAACGTGGTAAGCTCATAAGCAACGATGAAGGGCTGGATTCGGATGATAGTGAGTAAATCGGAGGACGACGCGTACCACTTGTATGCTCTGTGGTCAGGTGTCATACGGTACGACGCTCTAATCCTACCGCGACTGTACCTAGGAGATAACCACGAAACTGCCGACGAAAACAGACGGAACACAGAACATTCACAATAGATTTGCTAAATTAGAGAAAATGTGGTACCAGAAGTCGTTCATCGCGTATCTTTGGTATGGTTAGGTGGCTGTGTTGTCAGTCCGCGCGGAATTTAGAAAACGAGACGGCGAGCTTTAGAAAAAGGAGACAGCTTGGAGCAGTCCGAGCGGCCTGGGGTTAGGGGCACCAGTAGCAGAATGGCAGCAGACGGGCCAGTGTGGGCGAACAATGCTCCGACCATGAGGCTGTTGGCTCCTCGGTGTCGTATGGCGACCGCCTTGATTCTTGCCTACACTCGCTGGAAATTCAGCTGTCTGGTACATTTTTGGGTTCGGGTTATCCACGTGTGCGCGATCAAATCAATCAAGTTGACTTCGCTGTGGACTCTAACTCGAACCCTGCTCGGACCGAACTTTTGACAACTCAGACCGACTCGAACCTTGACTCGAACCCGGGAGTTCACACCAGTGCAACTCGAGAGTTGTCTCCAAAAATGCTCTCCCTGCCCTCTTGTGCAGATGGAGACGGATGACGAAGGAAATATCCCCACTACTGAAAACGAAAAACTAAACTATGGCACTTGCCATACTTTGTGAATTTCATTTTCGGCTTGTTCCCATGGCACAGCAATTGTGCCACTCCAACACACGCATACCCCTTGCAAAAACATCGACTCTGAGAAAATTACTCAAAGCCACCAAGAGGATCGGGCGAAGACGAGGTCTTAATGTGCGCCTTTTAGTTCTCGTATGGCGCCTGCAACAGGTACTGACTTGTGTGGGATACTAGGCGCAACGACGATTGACACCCTCACCGACAATGTCTTACTAGAAATCTTTGATCTCATCAGATCCAGCTTCGATTTTCAAGTTCGTTTCCCCCTCTTTTGGGGCACGCCCGGCCCCCCGCCCGTTTGGAAGTGGCACCCGCTGGTGTGCGTTTGCCGAAGATGGCGACAAGTCATCTTTGCATCTCCACTCCGTCTTGACCTCCAACTCCTCTGTACACACGGGACGCCTGTCAGGAAGATTCTGGGCTGCTGGCCACCAACCCTCCCTATCGTCATTGGCCACGGACATGACAGTATGAAGGACCTTGCTCCTGAGGACGAGGATAACGTCTTTGCTGCACTCGAGCAACGCGATCGTGTACGCCATATCAACCTTTGGGTAACGTACGCGACCTTGGATAATATGGTCACTTTAATGCAGGAGCCATTTCCGGAGCTGAGGCGTCTCGCAATTTCCTCGCGGTGTCAGAACACGCCCATCCTCCCTGATGATTTCTTGGGTGGATCTGCCCCATGCCTACGGGAAATAATGTTCCGCGGCATTCCTTTTCCGGCATTACCAACCCTTCTTTCCTCTGCAAGTGACCTTGTCCAACTTATACTCGTCGACATACCCCAGACTGGTCACATCTCATCTGTGGCATTTGCTGCATATCTGGCTATCTTGCCAAGCCTAGAACATCTTTCCATCGAATTCCGATCACCGGGTTCCCCCACTGATCAAACACATCTACCTCCCAAGACACGAGCTGTTCTTCCCTCTCTCACTTCCTTCATATTCGAGGGCGAAAGCGCGAATTTGGAGGTCTTTTTGGCCCAAGTCGACACCCCCCAACTCGACTGGATCAAAATTGGATACACCGATGACCTTGACTTTCGAGTTACCGAATTTCCCAAGTTCATCGAGCGCTCAGTCCTCAAGCCATCCCGGTTCGGGCATGCGGAAATATTCTTTGGAGGTCATGTTATCTGGTTCTATTTTTTTCATAAAACCGATTTACCTACTATCGCGATTTGGTTCTATTTAAGCGATCATACATCCCTAATTTTTGACATGGCGAGGTTGCTCAACCAACCAGACTTCCGCAATGCTTTCAGAGGTGGTCCGTCTCGAGATCAGAATAGATCCTTCGTCACCGTAATTGGCGAGACGATATCGGCGGTGGTCTCAGCGACCGCACCGAATGGTTGGAACTCTTCCGCCCGTTTAAGGCTGTGAAGAAGTTGCATATATGCGAGGAATTGGCAGAGAGCATTACTCATGCACTCGAAGGCCGGACCGAGGCGGACACCCGGGTGCTGTCGGCCCTTAAGTCGATTTGCGTGGTGGAGGACCGGCAAACGAGGGAGCTCGCTGATCTCTGGGAACGTGGCCGGCTGCTGAGCAACGGCGATGATGGGCTCGATTCGGATGATAGTGAATAAATCGGAGAACGACTCGTACCACTTGTATGCTCTATGATCAGGTACTGTACCGTACAACGCTCTAATCCTACCGCGGCTGTACTTAGGAGATAACCATGTCACTGCCGATGAAAATAGATGGAAAAACAGAATACCAAATATATTAGACCAAAAATCTGATACCAGCTGTTGTTCATCATTTGTATGTTAGACGGGCTATGCTGCCAGTCCATGCGGAACTGAGGAAACGAGAGGCGAATTTAGAAGAGGAAAAGACAGCTTGGGGTGCGCGGGATTAGGACTCGTCGGAGTAGCAGACGGACCAGTGCGGGTGAACAGTGCTCCGACCCGACGCTGTTGGCTCCTCGGTGTACAGTAGTATATGCGACTCAGGGTGGTGCCGCGATTCTTGCAGTGCCTACACTCGCTGAAATTTCTGTGCGTGCCTGTCTATCTGGGTCCAACTTTCTCACCGCTTCCCTCTCTCCTTGGTCGATGGCGCGCCCGTTGCAACCTGCTGCCGATGAAGGTCCACTCGAGTTGGAGGCTGGCTACCAAGTCCTCTAAATACGTGCGAACGAGAATCAATGCTTTCAAAAATGGAAATTGGGGGGAGTCGATTGTGGCAGACTCCGAGTCCGGGCCGTCCCGTGTCGATGCTCCGTATTATTGCCTCGTGTCTTTGCCCGCACACGTGGACCTTTCACAATGTGTGCGTTCCGTTCCACTTACCCTTGTGGGGCGTCTCTTTCACTCGGAGCCTGGATAGAGTACTACAAGGGGTGCTACCTTCCCAATCGTCCTCAATTCCGGACGCGATCTGGCCCTAATCAATACCGAGATGAAAAGGGACATGGAGAAGGCCTGAGTACGCCGAAGGGTGGCACTGGATTGAGGCGCACGGTGACGTCCACGTCCGAATTCCGAAGGCCTGAGAATATATGCCTCATGGCTGCGCCCGTTTCGGTTAACAACAGCGCCCTTTGAAGCCTCCGGCAACTCCCCATGTCTTTCATATCCGTAGAGCCTCAGTCCAGAGTATTTTTAGAGAGTCACTCGAACAGTCTACTCGCCCAATTCGATATACAACTCGAAATTATTGCAGATCGCTATTTGGCTTTCTTCCAAGAGAGGCTCGTCAACGTTATCCGAGACTTATGCGTTACACTAACCGTTCAATTTTCAGGCGAAGAATTGAGGTAACCTAGTCAGCTATTGTCCAAACAATTGAATGTTCCACCTATCGGGGCTGATCACGATATCTTTCTCTTCAAGTATCGATTCATTACGGAAACTCCATCGTAAGGCAACAATCGTTGATACCTCATTCGACCCACGTGCCGAACCAACTACGACGAGAGCAGCATGGGATAAAGTGAGAGATAATCTAGAAGGAGGTACGCGTTTCAAAATTGTGCACTCTAAACTGCGGCTTTGGACCCACGGTTGTTGCAGAAGCCGACGCCCAGCAGGCTTTTGTGGATATTTTGGATAACGACGTCATTAAACCCCTTACAAATCTGAAGGCAAGCCAGGAACTTCTCGTTTTGGCGGAAATCCCTGTTCTGATAATCGGCTATCTGAAAGGAAACCGAAGATCGGACAAGGAAGCGGGTCGAGGGAGATCTCGGGGAATCCGCCGCGAAATATGCCGACCATGCAGAGAACACAATTTTGAGGCTCCAGCAGGAATACTGGAAGAAATATCATCCTCGGTAATTTCCTCACTCTACCGACGTCTCGCAATGTGCTCAGGGCGTTCCAAACAAAAGGATAGGTGGCAAGGGCTCGGCCCTATTTCAGGATCAGGAAGACACGCCAGCAAGCACGCCAGTGCGGGAACTTGAGCCTTCCAAGTCGGAAGAAGGTATCGCCAAATCACCCCCGGGTTCCACCTTGGTTTGCTGAAATAGCCCTCTGAATTAGTCTTTGATGACGACTGCAGGAGGGCAGTTGGCTTCCTCAACACGTTGCGATTGAAGAGGGTTGAGAATCTGGACGACGCATATGACGTAAGTGTTATGTCGTGCTAATATCTTGATCGATTCTACGCCAAAAACGCAGTGTCTTGCAGCACTCGTTTTCACGCCAACCGTCAAGAACGTTCTTGTCAAATATATGGACGGTATGACGTCAGTATTGTTATGCCATCATGTAATCTTCGAGAAATTTACACGGTATACAGCGCGGCATGCACAAAGCATGTTAACCTGGCAATGAGTGCTAGCGCCGAAGCCTTAACCGGAACTGACGCGTCTGGTCTGAGAGCGTCATTCGATCACGCCCTTTCCATTTCTATTCCTCCACTCACTCTCTACTGCAACTACCGTCCTGATGTATATTCGGACTTGATTTTCGGTGTCCCCCTGGTGAACCTTACGGCCAATCAAGACTATGTGCCAAAAGTAATTAGAATGTGCATCGAGGAAGTCGAGAAGAGGGGCATGAATACGCACAAAATCTATTTGGTAAGCTGATCAGCTGCAGGTAGTATATGGATTCATGTTTATATGTCGCAGGTCGGTTCTATATACGACGCGGAGATATTGCAGGCCAGTGGGATTCACCCCAATGACCAACCTACTAACTGACGTGAATTTGCTTTCAGTTGCGGCGCAGGTTCGAAAGTGAAGAGTCATTTTCCTTCAGCTCTATAGATAATATCCATTCCGTCGCGATGCTTCTCAAGGTCAGCCTTTGCAACCGTTGCAAACGTGTCAGTTCATATCTGATACGTCATCTAGCTCTACCTCTGGGATCTTCCAAAGCCGCTGTTCATGCTCTCATTGGAAGATTGTAGAAAATACAGACAGAATAGGGGTAGGCGTGCTCTCGTACGTTTCATCCATATCCACGTTCTGATGTCATGTATAGCCAGATATGCCGAGAACGACCACTCCATGTTACGATCGAAGATTCGCGAACTACATCCGGTTCACAGGGCATCTCTAGAAGCCGTTTTGCGGCATCTGTTACTTGTTGCCTCTCATTCAGACAAGAACGCGATGACCGTGGAGGCGCTCGCTGCCCAGTTCTGCTATACTGTCCTTCGGGGGAATGCAGTCTTAGAAGGCAGCATTCACGCGAAGGCACGTCGCGACGACTTCTTGTGATTTTTCCAGCTGATTTCTCCAAAGAAACTGGTTATGGAGGACCTCATTCAAAACGCGCACACCTTGTTCGACGAACGCCCACCTCAATCCTCCTTCTCCTCATCACGGTCGGATTCTGCTGTGGAGGGGCACCTCACACCCCTACTGGGACTTTCGTTGTCACAAGTCTATAAAGAAGGTGTGGAGACAACTACGCAAGAGCAGGTCATTCCTAGGGCAAGAGGCTCTCAGGCGATCGAGACTGTGCTGAACGGTTCGACCCCGGAGGCCGCGTCCCTTCCACCCACATCTGCCGCCGAGTGGTGGCTACCTCATCCGGGGATACACCAATACCCAGAAGCGCCGACGATGCCCCCAAGCCGACCCGAGAGTGTGCTATCCAATGCCTCTGATATTTCTCTCTCTGCTGCGAGCTTGCTATCTAGTACTACTGAATTTCCGTCCTCCCCCGCTGCAAGTTTACTATCCAGCACCACTGAATCTCCCCCTTCCCCCGCTGCGAGTTTGCGATTATCTACAACGGGAGCTGTCTTCCCGGCCATTAGTGAAAGGTTCTGACGACACATTTTGTACATTGTATCTCTAGAAGCCACCGTTTGATCTGCATCGTGCCATGGATGTCCTGGAGACACCTGTTACTTTACTGCGACTGGCCCACCAGCAGCTACATGAACCCCTGACGCGCGGCATGATGGTTGTGTAGTGTAGCATCTACGTTCTACCTCATGTACATTACCTAAATGCCGCGCAGCCCGGTTCCACCGGACGTTGCTTACGCAAACAGGCATTCAAGTCCCCGGATAACAAGCCCCGGCTCGGCCGCTGTATCCCTTGTTCGGGGCCCTTCATTCTCAGTTGATGGCGCCCCTGTGGTGGATAGGCTTGGGTGCGAGTGGCCATCTTTGCCCAACAAAAATGCGATGAACAACTGCTGGTCTTATATGACACCGACTATTGGCATTTCTCTCTCCTTTCTTGTTTCCTCTTACGTCTTAAATATTGCGTGGTATCGGTTGCGCTGGGCCGCGTGCTGTCGTCGGGGAGGGCATGTCCCTCGTGCAGTACAGTATTCGAGTCCTGGGCCAGGGCCAGTTACAAGTTCGTCGCATTGTCGGAAGCACTCATGTGTAGCCTACTCAAGCAAATACTTTTCTGGGGGTCTGTTTTTCGTCTGCAGTGTTTTCCACTGTGCACAACTGCGGTATGTATCGTACGTCATCCTTAGAATTCACCTGCGAGCGCTCATCGATGTGAGAGGATGTAGACTGAGTTCAACTCGGTGAGCGAAATGACGCTATGAATTGTTACTATGCCAGAGTGGTTGTGAAAGGAACATGTCCGCAACGACTACCACAGGCTATTGTAATACCTTACTCATGACACAGGCACCAACTGTGGACCTTTCGTGATTTATCATAGACCTAGTCTTAGTAGCACTTGAATGCAATTTACGTTCCTATTCCTCGAGGATATATTTCACACTGGATAGTGTTGTGTCAAGCCCAGACTCAGTTGCGTAGCATGCACGTTCTGGCGTTCTCGAGGAATGGCATCATATCCAAACGCTTACAGAAACAAGAACATGCCCGGTCCTAGTCGCCAATTGTCGTGCGGAGTTTGACGCCTCCACACCCCGTTCCTACTCATGCGCTTTTCTCACAGACGCTCCATGTTTGCCGACAGCCTCGCACCGTCGTTGTGAGTTTCGTCTCGCCGCCGCTTCGTGTAGAACACATAAGTTCGGACGCTGTGAGCATGTATGTCGGCTAACGTCCCGCCCGTCAATTTGTCGTCATGGAAACATCAAAGGGATTTCCTGGTGGATGAGTTGCGAATGACGGGAAGAACGTTACTTCTCGTAAATCTCGCTCTGTAGGGAGTTGAGGACCGGCTTTGTATGCTCTACTGCCCGGGAATAAACACGATTCAAAAAAAAAAAGATGGGAAGAACGTAGGAGAAAAATGAATCGGTACGTACCATGTCTGGACTCCGGACGTACGCGTGGCTGTAGTTCCCCATATCGATATGGTCTTCCGTGGCTGTGAAAAGCTTGTAGTTGTACAGCACCTCCGCGCTGTCTAGCCTCTCGCATCGGTGTCATGAACGCCCAACGGTAGCCGTGAGAGGACTGTCTCAGTCTCACGCTGCTCAACGCGTCATTGAGTATCATAGTGAGGAGGATCACCGACCTTGAACTGGATGGGGCACACAAGACGCTTGATCGCTCGTGCTGTTGCAATGTCCGCATCGACTTAGAGCCGCAGGCAGTCGCACGGCGGTGCAAATAGCCGGAGTCCAGCTCCTCCCTGACAGTCCGAGAGCTATCCCCTTTCAAAGTACCATTGAGGATACAGGCCACCAGCGGGACTGCTTGTCGACAGCTGCGTGACATGTGTATAAAATATGAGGAATGTATTTACGTCCAACTCGATGGCTGGTAGGCAGGCGAGCACAGAACCAAACAAGGTGCCACAACACATCACGTGAGCGCTGCACATTTCCGCCTAGGTCGGCTATCCGATTCTGACCGCTTGTAAGTTACTTGTCGAGCAACAGCTCTGGAGCTGAAACTGAATATCAACGGACATTCCGAGCGTCCGTGATACCCTCGGAAAGCCTAGCCCCTAGGGCGAGATACTCTTGGTTCCTCCGAGTCGACGCGATCGCGCCGCGACTCGTTGAACATTTGGGCAAGCATTTGGGTGTAGGATTAAGTATTCCGTACTGCCGCCATTGTTAGGAACTTCCCATACTACTCGAGCGTCTTCAAGCACACCGACATATGGAGCCGTGATGAGTATTTATTTCGCGTCTTCATTCCCTATGTGAATCGTAAGAATGAAGGCCAGGTAGGACCCTTTCGATCAAACTAATGAATGGGCACACACTACGGACGTTCTCCTAACACCTGATAGAACTCGTCTTCCGTGTCGACGACGGTTACCGGGAAACCGGTGAGCTGCCGCATAGCGAGGAACCGCTCTATGGATCCCACTGGCTTGTCGAATTCATGGTTATCCATATCGTCTAACCATATCAAGTGGACCGCTGGAAACACATCAGTGACCATCTCCTCCGAGTTGGCGGGGTCTTCGAGCGCAGAAACGATATACGCTACTACCCCTCCAGACAAATGCAACGTTTCCACAGTAGGAAAAAGGTGAAAGAACGGTATCCAGTCGACGACGTCGGTTTCCGGGTCACTCAATTCTACTTCGTCTCCATGGGCGTCCAGATGATCCAGGTGGGAGAACGTGGGGGCAAGTTGACCAAGAACCTGGATAACGCACAGAACTTGCGTGTCTAACCACCCTCCGTCCACGACCAGAGTAAGACGGGCTTCATGTTCCCCTTGTGGACGACTTGAATTGAGTTCGACCTGGACATAACTATAGTAAAAGGTCACTTTTGCGCGGTTTAACTGGTCAAGCTTGAGGTTCTCTGTGCGATCGAGGAAGCGAGAAAGTTGGGTAGCTTGGATCTCCTGCGCCAAATATTCTATTCTGAAGTCGTCGACTCGAGGTGTATCAATTTGGGCCAAGAAGTCCTCCGAGTACTCGCTATCACCTTGGTAGTAAAGCGTGGTGAGAGCAGGAAGGGTGATTCGCATTGGGGGATCTGCACGAGTCGTTTGATCATGGACAAATGACTTGTCGAATGTAATGGAAAGGGATATGAGCCTGGTCAACACGGCCAGACCTCCGACCATAGCCTCCGGTGAAATGTAACCATTCTGGCATATATTCTCGACTTCGAGAGTAACGAGATTACGAGCTGACAAAAGGAACGTTGGCAGGTGTGGGAATGGAACGTTTCTCAAGCGGATATGTTGTAGATGTGGGGCAGATCCACCCAGGAATCTGCTGGGAATGACCGATGGTACGTCTCTAGACCCGTGGGATGGCCTTAGCATCTCATCAAGATCCCATGCAAGGTGCAGATGTGTCAGCACAGGAAATGACCTCCGCATCACATCGGCCACTTTTTTCGACAGTGGGCCTGGTACATGAATATCGATATGGTGCACACGACTGGTGCGCCTAAGCGCAAAAATGATACTATCTTCATCGCGATGAGTAAGGCGGGAGAGAGAGGAGGGGTAGTCAATGGCGAGAGGTAAGGTGACCGGCCAGGAACCCAGATTGCGTCTAACATGTGTTCCATATGAGCAGCTGAGGTGGAGATCAAGACGGCGTGGTGACGCAAATATGATTCTTCGCCATCTCTGACAGACGTGTCCTAGTACTTGCCATATCCTCATGTGTTGAATAACTTCAAGTTCGGGCATAGTGGAGTCGCGTAGACAGAAGTCAAATATGTCCAGGAAGACATTGTCTGGGAGCACGTCAATTGTTGCCCCATATCTGTAATTCTTGGCTGTATACGCAACTCAGCACTCGCCCCGCGCCCTAATCTAGAACACAGACACGTACAAAGAACCTTTCCCATATTCAAAAATCTTCCAGGGCTACCCGTCGATGTCCAAGCCACTCCAGAGGATAAACCAGGGGAGACGACATTATTGTTCCACGGGAGTGTCATCATCTTCGCCTGCGCAAACCCGAGGGCCCACGCAGATACGGAAGCAGATGCGGGGTTGTGGTTGAGTAGGCGAGCGCATATATCCGCAGCGTCGTGCTCTACCCCCTCTCGCAATAACTTGACCCTTGGGTCTTCCTGGTTACAGCCCTGGGAAAGAACGCCATCAATCAGTGAGAAGACCGAGTAGCCATTGGTGGGAGAGGCATTGGAGGACATCATTGAGCTCTGGGCGCATTTTGTCAGCCGTTGAATAAAGTAAAGGAGTGATGTAGTCTGTTTTTTGGAATGGGGCTCAGGTAGAATCAACGTTCGTCGTTCGTAGCTTACCACGGTGACTAACGATTCCCACAATACGTAATTGAATAATTTTCTAAAAACTACTGTAACAACAGACATGCAGTTTATATAATCGAAGGGAAGCCAGCTGATGAACACTCTCCAGTTGACTGCCAATGAGATGCGTATCAGCCATCTGTTCCTGGTCTGTCCTTCTCGCTTCTCGGGCAAACTACTAACTATCTGACTTTCAACACCTCTGGCTCGAATACTAGATCGTACCTTGATTTACTATTGAACCATACGGTCACCGTCGCTGGGTCGTTCGTACTCATCAATGTTATCTTCATGGAGGTGAAATTGATGGTCTCTGCATTCTCGAGACAGTTCCTCTGGTAATGGTTGAGGCGATGACGGACACTGTCGGCGCCGACCATGTGTCACCACCCTTGCTTTTTGCTCGTAGATACCGCACGCGAGGGAATGCGTTCTACTTCCACGCCGTTGCCTGTGCCAGACTACTATAGAGCACCCATGTACTAGTAGTAGGTGCCATTCTCTAATTTACTTTCGGAATCGAGCCGTTCATCGCTGGTGATGGAAAGGGCGCGACCACAGCCCCGGGGATTTGCGAAAAGATGGTCCTCGCGAGTTGGCCCTCCAAACAAAGCAAGTCAATGGCTGGTACACCTAGGTAGAAATCTTCACGGTTATGCCTTTAAATTCACGAGCAATGCCACCATCTGCCACAGCGAATTCCCCAGATACGCCCAGAGTCTCCACAACGGTAAATGGGCGGAAAAGTTCTAGTCATGTGCCAAATGCCTTCGTCTATCCCTTCACACGACGAGATGTGAATATCAATAGCGAACTTTGTATAAACCTCATGAGGGAGACAGAAGGAGGTCATCTCGCTACCGGGATTTCTACATGCCCGAACCGAGACAGCTTGAGATCTGAGCGATTGATGAACTCAGAAAGTTGGGGACCCGTTATGTCGATCGGGTCGAGTTGAGGGGCGTCGATTCGCGCCACGAAGTCCTCCAAATATACGCGTTCACCCTCAAAGGAGGTGAGAGCGGGAAGAACGGCCCGTGTCTCGGGAGGAAGATGTTGTGATTTTGAGGTCTCCCGACCCCTTTCCTACTCACACGCTTTTCTAGTGCCTTTCTCACAGGCCTTTGCAGCCCACGCTTCACGTTTACTAACAGCCTCGCTCCGTCGTTGTGTTGTATTTCTTCTCTCCACCGCTTCGAGTAAAACGACATTCACAAGTCTGGATGCTACAATGCTACAAGCACGTCGGCTAACGTCCAGCCCGTCACCTTGCTGTCATGGGAGCGCGGATGAGATTTCCTGAACGAATCAGATACTGAGGGAAGAAACACCGCTACTTACCGTACACCATGTCCGGGAGTCCGCACATCTGCTGTCGATATGGTACTTGTGGCTGCAATGAATTCGCAGTCGTACAGCGCCTCCGTGCTGTCTAGCCTCGTGCATGGGTGTCACTTCGTTATGTATGGTGCCATGCCAGGTCATAAGGGGGTGTCGATTCTTTGTGCCCCGGTTCCACGCTGCTCGACACGTCATAGCACAGCTTAGTGACATTTGGGTGACCACTGACCTTGAACTAGATGGAGAACAAAATGCGCTTGATCGCTGAGGTTGTTGCAATATCCGCATCTACTGCCAGTGTACATGGGGCCACAGGCAGTCGCATATTGCATATGGGCTGATATAGCTGGGGTACAACCCCTCCCCGCCGCACCTGACCGTCCCTAGAGCATTTCAGGGTGTAATCGAGGGCCAGTGGGGCAACCGCGTGACATATACAATATGAGAGGAGTATATCTAACTCGATGGTGGTGACGGCGGGAAGGAATGGTCGCGACTCGCGACAGATTCAAACAAGGTACCATAACTCACATCACGTGCGCTGCACGTCCCCTTGGCTATCCGATTCTGACCGCTTGTAAGTTACTCGTCAAGCAACAGCTCTGGAGGTGGAACTGCATGTCAACGGAATCTGAGTGTCCGTGACCGCCTCACAAAAAAGCCCGGCCCCTAGGGCGAGATGCTCTTGGTTCCTCCGAGTCGACGCGATCGCACCGCGACCTGTTGAACATTTGGGCAGGCATTTGGGTGTAGAATTATGCCGTATTGCTACCATTGTTAGGAACTTCCCACACTACTCGAGGGTCTTCGAGCCCACCAGGACATATGGAGCCGTGGCGGGTATTTATTTCATGTCTTCACTTCCTATGTGAATCGTAAGGATGAAGGCTAGGTAGGACCCTTTCGATCAAACTAATAAATGAGCATACGCTACGGACTTTCTCCTAACACCTCTGAAAACTCATCTTCCGTGTCGACGACGGTTACCGGGAAACCGGTGAGCTGCCGCATAGCGAGGAACCGCTCTATGGATCCCACTGGCTCGTCGCCGTCCTCGTTATCCATATCGTCTAACCATATCAAGTGGACCGTCGGAAACACATCAGTGACCATGTCCTCCGAGTTAGCGAGGTCTTCGAGGGCAGAAAAAATATACGCTATTACCCCTCCAGACAAATGCAACGTTTTCGCAGTAGGAAAAGGGTGGAAGAACGGTATCCAGTCGACGATTTCGGCTTCACTCGGTTCTGCTTCGTCTCCGTGGGCGTCCAGATGATCCACGTAAGAGAACGTATGGGCAAGTTGACCAAGAACCTCGACAACGCGCAGAACATGCGTGCCTAACCCCCCTCCGTCCAAGACCAGAGTAAGACCGTCTTCATGTTCCCCTTGTGGACGACTTGAATTGAGTTCGACCTGGACATGACAATAGTAAAAGGTTACTTTGCGCGGTTGAACTGGTCAAGCTTGAGGTTCTCCGTGCGATCGAGGAAGCGAGAAAGTTGGGTAGCTTCGATCTCCTGCATGAAGTATACTATTCTGAGGTCATCGACTCGAGGCATATCAATTTGGGCCAAGAAGTCCTCCAAGTACTCGCTATCACCTCGGTAGTGAAACGCGGTGAGAGCAGGAAGGGTGATTCGCATTGGGGTTTGATCGGAGGGAGAGGGAGAGAACTTCTCCTCCTCGAATGCAATGGAAAGGGTCATGAGCCTGGTCAACACGGCCAGACCTCCGACCATAGCCTCCGGTGAAATGCAACCATTCAGGCATATATTCTCGACTTTGAGAGTGATGAGATTACGAGCTGACAAGAGAAACGTTGGCAGGTCTGGGAATGGAACATTTCTCAAACGGAAATGTTGTAGATGTGGGGCAGATCCACCAAGGAATCTGCTGGGAATGACCGATGGTACGTCTCTAGACTCGAGGGATGGCTCTAGCGAACCATCAAGATCCCATGCAAGGTGCAGATGTGTCAGCACAGGAAATGACCTCCGCATTACATCGGCCACTTTTTTCGATAGTGGGCCCGGTACATGAATATCGATACGGTGCACACGACTGGTGCGCCTAAGTGCAAAAATTATACTATCTTCATCGCGATGAGTAAGGCGGGAGAGAGAGTCGGTGTAGTCAATGGCGAGAGGCAAGGTTACTGGCCAGGAACCCAAAATGCGTCTAACAGGTGTTCCGTATGAGCAACTGAGGTAGAGATCAAGACGGCGTGGTGATGCTAATACGATTCTTCGCCATCTCTGGCAGACGTGTACTAGTATTCGCCATTTCCTCGTGGGTTGAATAACTTCAAGTTCGGGCGCAGTGAAATCGCGTAGACAGAAGTTGAATATGTCCAGGAAGACGTTGTCTGGGAGCACGTCAATTGTCACCCCATATCTGCAATTCTTGGCTGTATACGCAACTCAGCACTCGCCGCGCGCCCTAATCTAGAACGTAAACACGTACAAAGAACCTTTCCCATATTCATGAAATTTCCAGGGCCACCCGTCGATGTCCCAGCCACTCCAGAGGATAAACCGGAGACGACGTTATTGTTCCACGGGAGTGTCATCATCGTCGCCTACGCAAAACCAAGGGCCCACGCGGATACAGAGACAGATGTGGGGTTGTGGTGGAGAAGGCGAGCGCATATATTCGCAGCGTCGCGCTCTACCCCTTCTCGTAATAACTTGATCCTGGGATCTTCTTAGTTACAGCCCTGGGAAAGAACGCCATCAATTAGTGAGAAGACCGAGTAGCCATTGGTGGAGAGGCATTGGAGGATATCATTGAGCTTTGGGAGCATTTTGTCGACCGTTGAGCGTAAAGGAGTAACGTAGTCACTTTTTCGGAATGGGGACTCAGGTACTTATAAGGAAGTTCAAGGAACGTTCGCGCATGGTTATGACCACGTGACCGTGTAGTTGACCGAGTTCATATCTACTACTACAGGCACTGACCGTTAGACCATGCGAGAGATATCCTTGTCCATCATAGGCCTGTCTTAGTGGTACTGTACCAGAAATGCGATTTACGTCCCCTGAGAATGTCGTCCTGGTTCAGCTACGCCAGTCACAGCATGCACTCTCTGGCGTTCTTCAGGATGACATAAACACGCATACAGAAATAAGAACATGCTCCTAGTCGCCGATCATCGTGCGGAGAGATTTTGAGATCTCCCGACCACATTCCTACTCACGCGCTTTTCTCACAGGTCTTTGCGGCCCGCACTTCACGTTTACTAACAACTTCGCTCTATCATTGTGTTGCTGTTTGTCTCGCCGCTGCTCCGTGTAGAACGACATTCACATAAATACAGACGCTAGTAGCAAACACGCCGGTTAACATCCAGCCCGTCACCTTGTTATCATGGGAGTGCTGAGGAGATGTCCTGAATGAATCGAATGAGGGGGAAGAAATATCGGTACGTACCACGCAGTGGCACGCACCATCTCTGGAAGTACGCACAGCTGTAGTTCCCGTCGTCGATATAAAACTTGTGGCCGCAATGAACTCGCAGTCGTACAGCGCCTCCGTGCTGTCTAGCCCCATGCATGGGTGTCAATTCGTTATGTATGGTGCCATGCCGGTCATACGGGTGTCGATTCTATGTGCCTCAGTTCCACGCTGCTCGACATTACATAGCTTAGTGATATCGGGGTGACCACTGACCTTGAACTAGATGGTGAACACAAGGCGCTTGATCGCTCAGGTTGTTGCAATATCCGCATTAGACTGTACATGGAGCCGCAGGCAGTCGCATGGTGCATATGGGCTGATATAGCTGGGGTACAACTCCTCCCCGCCGCACCTGACAGTCCCTAGAGCCTTTCAGGGTGTAATCGAGGGCCAGTGGGGCAGCCGCGTGACATATACAATATATCTAACTCGATGGTGGTGATGGCGGGAAGGAATGGTCGCGACAGACCCAAACAACAACTCACATCACGTGAGCCCTGCACAACTCGGAGAAACCGAGAGCATCTCGCCCCAAGGGCCAGGCTTTCTGGTGAGGCAGTCACAATCACTTGGATTGTCCGTCGATATGCAGTTTCACCTTCAGAGCTATTGCTCAGCGAGTAACTTACAAGCGGTCAGAATCAGATAGCTAAGCGGATAGTGGAGCGAGATACGCGACACGATCGCAAGCGCGATCGAGCATTTGAGTATGCGGTTCTGCATTGTCAGCACCTTCGAGGATCTCCGAGTCAATACATATGGAGCCGTAACGAGGTATTTATTTCATGTCTTCATTTCCTATGTGAGGGTAGGACCCTTTGGATCGAAATAATGGATGGGCGCATGCTACAGGACCTTCTCCTAACGCCTCCGATAGAATTCGTCTTCTGTGTAGACGACGGTTACAGGGAAACCGGTGCGCTGCCGCATGGTGAGGAACCGCTCTATGGATCCCACTGGCTCGTCGCCATCATCGCTATCCATATCGTCTAACCATATTAAGTGGAGCGCTGGAAACACATCAGTGACAGGGACCATCTCCTCCGAGTTGGCGAGGTCTTCGAGCGCAGAAACGATATATGCTGTTACCCCTCTAGACAAATGCAACGTTTCCACAACAGGGAAAAGGTGAAAGAATGGCAGCCACTCGGCGATGGGAATATCATTCGATTCTAGTCCGTCTCCGTGGGCGTCCAGATAATCCAGGTGGGAGAACGTATGGGCAAGTTGACCAAGAACCTGGACAACGTACCGAAGTTGCGCATCTAACCATGTTCGGTCCCAGACAAGAGTAAGACGGGCTTCATGTTCCCTTTGTGGACGGCTTGAATTGATTTCGACCTGGGCATAGAAAAAGTAAAAGTTCACTTTTGCGCGGTTGAACTGGTCAAGCTTGAGGTTCTCTGTGCGATCGATGAAGCGAGAAAGTTGGGTAGCTTGGATCTCCTCGTGCGCCAAGTATTCTATTCTGAAGTCGTGGACTCGAGGTGTATCAATTTGGGCCAAGAAGTCCTCCAAGTACTCGCTATCACCTCGGTAGTGAAACGCGGTGAGAGCAGGAAGGGTGATTCGCATTGGGGGATCCGGATGATCAGAGGGAGAGGGAGGCTCCTCCTCCAAGTCCTCGTCGAATGTAATGGAAAGGGATATGAGCCTGGTCAACACGGCCAGACCTCCGACCATAGCCTCCGGTGAAATGTAACCGTTCGTGCATATATTCTCGACTTTGAGAGTAATGAGATTACGAGCTGACAAAAGGAACGTTGGCAGGTGTGGGAATGAAACGTTTCTCAAACGGAAATGTTGTAGATGTGGGGCAGATCCACCCAGGAATCTGCTGGGAATGACCGATGATACACCTCTAGACTCGTCATCGAGATCCCATGCAAGGTAAAGATGTGTCAGCACAGGAAATGACCTCCGCATCACATCGGCCACTTTTCTGGATAGTAGACCCGGTGCATGAATATCAATACGGTGCACACGACTGGTGCGCTTAAGTGCAAAAATGATACTATCTTCATCGCGAGGAGTAAGGCTAGAGAGTGTGTCGGTGTAGTCAATGGTGAGAGGCAATGTGGCTGGCCAGGAACCTAGATTGCGTCTAACACGTGTTCCGTATGAGCAGCTGAGGTGGAGATCAAGACGGCGTGGTGACGCAAATATGATTCTTCGCCATCTCTGACAGACGTGTACTAGTACTTGCCATTTCTTCGTGGGTTGAATAACTTCAAGTTCGGGCGCAGTGGAGTCGCGTAGACAGAAGTCGAATATGTCCAGGAAGACGTTGTCTGGGAGCACGTCAATTGTCACCCCATATCTGTAATTCTTGGCTGTCCGCGCAACTCAGCACTCGTCGCGTTTGCCAATATAGAACGCGAACACGTACATAGAACCCTTCCCATATTCAAGAACCTTTCAGGGCCACCCGTCGATGTCCAAGCCACTCCAGAGGACAAACCGGGGGAGACGACGTTATTGTTCCACAGGGGGAGTGTCATCGTCGTCGCCTGCGCAAAACCGAGAGCCCACGCAGATACGGAAGCAGATGCGGAGTTGTGGTTGAGAAGGCGAGCGCATATGCTCGCAGCGTCGCGCTCTACCCCTTCTCGTAATAACTTCATCCTTGGGTCTTCCTGGTTACAGCCCTGGGAAAGAACGTCATCGATCAGTGAGAAGACCGAGTAGCCATTGAGGGAGAGGCATTGGAGGACATCATTGAGCTTTGGGAGCATTTTGTCGACCGTTGAGTAGCGTAAAGGTAATGCAGTCACTTTTCGAAATGGGGCTCAGATTTCGCTCAGGTAGAAAGAACGTTCTTCGCGCATGGTTGTGACCACGTGACCGAGAAGTTGACCGAGTTCATATCTTGGTTCATATCCACTACCACTGGCACAGGCAATTGTAATAACTTCTGACAGGCATCGACCGTAGACTATGCGAGAGATATCGTTGTACCATCATAGACCTCAGTCTTAGTGGTACTGTACCGGAAAGGCGATTTATGTCCCTTGATAGCATCATCCAAGGTATCGTCCTGACTGATTCAGCTACACTAGCATGCACTGTCTGGCATTCTTCAGGAATGACATAACCACATATATCCAAGCGCATACAAAAACAAGAACATGCTCGGTCCTAGTCGCCGATCATCGTGCGGAGTGATTTTGAGGTCTCCCACATTCCTACTCACGCGTTTTTCTCACAGGCTTTTGCAATCCCCGCGCGTTTCTCGTTTACCAACAGCCTTGCTCCGTCGTTGGTTACTTTTCTTCTCTCTACCGCTTCGTGTAGGACGTCATTCACACAAGTCCGGATGCTACAAGCACGTTGGCTAACGTCCAGCCTGTCAACACCTTGTTATCATGGGAGAGCTGAGGATATTTCCTCAAGCTGAAAGAATAAGGGGGAAGAAATACCGGTACGTACCACGCACCATGTCCGGAAGTACGCACAGCTGTGGTTCCCGTTATCGATATGCTTCGTTATGTATGGTGCCATGCAGGTTATAAGGGGGTGTCGATTCTTTGTGCCTCAGTTCCACGCTACTCGACACGTCATTGCATAGCTCAGTGACATTGGGGTGACCACTGATCTTGAACTAGATGGAGAACACAATACGCTTAATCGCTCAGCTTGTTGCGATGCATATAGCCGGGGTCCAATTCCTCCCCGTCGCACCTGACAGTCCCTAGAGCCTTTCAGGGTGCAATCGAGGGCCAGCGGGGCAGCCTGTCATCATGATATGTACGTATATCTAACTCGATGGTGGTGACGGGCGGAAGGTGTGGTCGTGACACTGACCCAAACAAGGTACCACAACTCGCATCACGTGAGCGCTGCACACTTTTCTTCGCTCGGGTCTGTTAGTATCCGGTTCTGACTGCTCGCACTCATCGAGAGACAACTCGGGAGGTGTAGATGGACAATACGAATGACCGCATCACTAGCAAGCCCGTGACCTAAAGGCGAGATGCCCTTGGTTCCTCCGATTCGGCGCCATCGCGCGATTCGCGCCGCGACTCCCGTACACAAGCCATTCAGTGTCGTCTATACTCACCAGATAGTAATTGTAACGAATGTTGTGGAAGTGATACACATTTGAAGCGGAAAACCGGCTGAGTACATGCAAAACCAGCTGGCCTATCGGTGATTGTCTACATCGTCCGCATGGTCCTTCATCTACTGAAAGCGCCAGTTGCGTTGGACGGACGTTGAAATGAATATTTTTTGTTGCAATTGTGAGGTGGACGTCGCGCCGGTCGAGGGACTCGGAGGGGATTAATGCGAAAAATATTTCGTTGGCACCTCGAACCGACTTGTGCATGTAGTTTTGGAGTGTGGCTCACCTATCGCTGTTATTCAACAGGTCCACGAATCTTCGGCCGATTTCCCTGTCCTGCGCCGCCTCCGAGGGGTATCATAAAGATGTTCTGCAGTTTTTCAAAGTCGGGCGTCCCAAGACCTGTGACCTATGGAACACAAATCGGCCAACGTCGAAAACGAAGAGATACGAGTCTGGCGAGACGAACGGGATCCCATCCAGGGGCGGCAGAGAATCCATCTGTGCCGCGGCCAGGGTTAGAGCCAGATGTGATGTCGTTGAGGCCCGCAAACCCGTCGTCGTATAGCCGGATATTAAGGAAACCGAGCGGAGGCCTGCCGTTCGCAATAAGATAGTCATTCAGCAGTGAGATTATGCCTGCCACTGTCTAAACATTGGTTGTCAGCCGGGGATGGACAACGCAGAGCGGATGGAACAGGGGAAGACACACGGGAGTCGAGCAGCTCGTGCCCTCCACAATATGGCCACTTTTTTTGATGATGGTTATGAATCTGAAAGCTTGTGCGGCGATGTCAGGGATGCCACGACCCTCAGGGCTGCACAATCACAAAGTAAGAGACGGTTGGGTCAGCTGACAGCGGCGAGCGCACTTGTAGAGGCCGGCATACTGGGTGCCTTGGCGCTTGAGGAATGCGGATACGGCGACGTCCTGGTAGACCGGGCGTGAAAAGTGGTCCGAGAAGCCGCCTCCAGAGAAGGGAGCCGCAACCTCGGGGTCGTGGTATTTAGTGCCGCCGACGGTAGTGAGATAGGGACCTGCGAAGCCACGGCAGTCGGGTGAGCGACTTGTAATTGCGCTGTTGTGGTACTTTTAAGGAGTGCCACACGCACAGGACGCAGGAAATTCGGGGGTGAACCGGACGTTTCCCGAGGCGTCCTTGCAGATCTTGCCGACGCCGTAGTCGCCTGCAGCAAAGAGGACGCTGACGCCACGGGCGCCGAGCTGTGCAAACAGGTTGCACAGGACCCTCGCATATTCCTGCGGAACATTCAACTCGTAAGTGCCGTAAGATACGCTGATGGTCTGCGGGATGACCGCCTTTCTGAGCAAGTATTCGAGCGACTCGAGGTACAGGTCTCCAGAAAGTGGCTCGCCAATGACCGGGTCCACCTCCCCAGTGCCACCGTTGTTGTAGAAGATGATCGGGGTAGGAAACGCCATAGCCGAGGCGTACTGGACGTCGATGGACGCCTCCATGCCGGGGGTGTTCGGGTTGTACTTACCACCATTCACCAGCTCGACGCTGTAGGTTGCCAGATTGGGGGGTTGCACATCGGAGCGATAGTTAAACATGAACAAAGTCAGATCCGTCTGACTCGGGTATTCTTTCTGGAAGCCAAATACCCCGAGCGTATTCCGGTCAGACGCGGTGGGATCATATGCGAACGTCTTGTACAACCCGCGCAGTTGCGACGGCGTGACCTCACCGGCGCGGTTCAACAGCACCGTTACGGGCTTACCAGACGCCTCCTCCGTCTCTGCCAACGCTACCGCTGCGTCGATGGAGCGCCTGCGTGATATCTGCCGCAGCGTCCGTGTGGAGGCGAAGTATGTCGTCGGCGCGACCGCTTGAATGTGTGCATGCAACACCTCAGGGAGTGCGTAGCTGACCGTGCGGATTATCGTGTCATTTACTTTGGCATTTCGGTATAGCTGGTATGACGCGCCGAGCATGTGGTTGGCCTGGGACACGAGCACATTGCTGGCCGTCAGCCACGCGCCGCCGTGTGTAGTTGAGATGGAGGAGGGCCGCACGCCGTGGTGTGTGAGCCAGGAAGTGACAAGCTCGAGGGTGTCTGGGTGCGGCCTGACCAGTCCGGCGACCAGTTCTTTAGAGAGGTGTGCGCCATATCTGAAACGGAGGAACAGCACACATGAATGAAGGCGCGAAAGGAGCAACGGTGAGATGGACGTGCCTCGGATGCTTTGGGTCGCTGACCTCGTATAGTGCATCGACCAAGGCGTTTTCCTGGTGGGGGTTGAGCGCAATGTAGAGATTGATAGTGGTGCCAGCGGACGGGCAGCCCAGAGTCTCCCAATTAGCTGGAACGGCACTCCAGGTGTGTTTCACGCGCATGTTGCCCCAAGGAGCGAGAGGCGTCGCGAAGTCGGCGAGGGGTGTGGCAGTGAGGAATGAGATGGCATAGAGCCAGCGGTATCGCATGTGCATAAGAGAAGAATGTGCTGTTCAGGAGGCTAGAGGCCAGACAGAGCCCTAAGGACTAGAATACTAAGTGCTGAGATGCAAGACATTTATAGAGCGTCGGCATCGAGATTGCAGCGGAACGGCAGGTTCCACTATGGTTGTGCCAAGACGGACCATTCGGGCGCTTGCCGACACTAACAACTCCACTGGTCCACTTTGGTAAGGACAGTTCAGACCCTTATTTTGAGGTTTTTCAGAAAAGTAAGGTTGACGCCCCATTGTGGATAACAGTAACTAGCAGTAGGCCACGACAGCGCTTTCAAAGAAAAGATAGAAGAGTATCCAACCTCATATTTTTATTTGGGGACCAATACTTAGGTCGCCGGCGCCCGCGCTGTCGTGGTGCTCGCGCGGCTGAAGCAGGAGGTGGAGTGGAAGCGGGCACAACGCAAGTGGAACAAGATCTGGCGCGCAAATATTAATAGTTTTCTGAGGAGAGAGGATAAGCTGTTTTCGAAACTGAGAACCGCCGCGGACTCGGCTCACTCAGCCTAGTAGTCTCGCTACCAGCGAGGGAGCCTTAGGTTCTGAAAATGGCTTTACAAAACATACTAGGTATCAACTTCGTCGACTGTACCTGCTTATCCCGTCTATTGGTTTTTGTCTGCACGGATTAGCGTAGTATATGTGACGAGATGGTTCAAGTTGGTGTTTGTGTGTGTGTGTGATTTTTCTTCCTTTTTTTGACCATATTTATTCCGGGACCGCGACGGTAACGGTAAGTTACATAATACAAGACCACGACAGACGTACGCAAGATTGGACGTACGAAGGCAGCAACAGCAGAGGATCTCAACTGAGAACGTACCCAGTAGAGGTTCTCATGGGAGAGTCCATTCTAAACGTACTCAGTAGAAAATACTGGGAAAGATAACTTCTCAGGATGTTTCTGTGTGTTGCATGTGTGTTTCACTTCAGCGGCAGAAGCTCATTCGAGGTGCTGGCGATATTCGGATTGCCTGTTGGGAATACGCGGGGCTCCAAGGATTTTGGGGGAAAGTGCCCGGCGGCGTCCGACGCCACGGTCAACTAATTTCAAGTTGCGACCATAGCCTTGACCATAATGCCTAACACTATAGCCCGCCTGCAACGGCGGGCTCCGATATAGTCTATCTACCCACCTTGGTAGTTTTGCATCTATTGGGCGTTCCAAATTCTAGCACTAGACACAAAGTCAGCACCAGGAGACCCGCAACCGCGAACACAACCCACCCGTCGCTAGCCTTCAGCTCGTAATAGCGTGATGTAGGGACGACCTGCTGGGTGCCATTAGTCGATTGGATTCGCTAACAAAAGGCCAGTGGAAAAATATGGAATGTCAGGGCACACAACGACGAACGAGGATGCCTCACTTGATCGCAGCCTTGAATCGGATTGATCCTCCGAAAGTACAAGTTACACACACTGGATCACAGCATGCTCAGGCTGGTTGGAGCACGACGCATGTTCGAGGGGTATGCCTGCAACCGTGTGATCACGACCGATGAGGTACATACTCTGGCGATGCATACGCAACAACTCTGCACAGACGAGCCACGACCCGCCACATCATGCATCATGCGGCGTGACGGTACCACCACTATGTGCGGAAGTACGCACAGCTATAGTTTCCGTTGTTGATATGGTACTCGTGGCCGCAATGAACTTATAGTCGTACAGCACCTCCATGCTGTCTAGCCTCATGCATGGGTGCCACTTCATTATGTATGGCGCCATGTCGGTCATAAGGGGGGTGTCGATTCTTTGTGCCCCGGTTCCTCGCTACTCGACACGTCATTGCATAGCTTAGTGAGATTGGGGTGACAACTGACCTTGAACTAGATGGAGAACCCATGACGCTTGATAGTTCACGTTGCATATCCGCATCTACTGTACATGGAGCCGCAGGCCCAGTCGCATGATGCATATAGCTGGTCCAACTCCTCCCCGCCGCACCTGACAGTCCCTAGAGCCTTTCAGGTTGCAATCGAGGGGCAGCCTGTCATTAGCCGCGCGACATATACACAATATAAGGAATATATCCAACTCGATGGTGGTGACGGCGGAAGGTGCAGTCGCGACACAGACCCAAACAAGGTACCACAACTCGCATCACGTGAGCGGTGCACGTTGCACACTTTTCTAGCTCGGGTCTGCTAGTGTCCGTCGTTCTGACTGCTTGAGCATCGATGATAGGAAAACTGCAGCTCGCACTCGTCGAGAAACAACTTGTGAGGTGAAATGGTGAAATTGCGTTTAGATGGACAATCTGAACGACCGCATCTCTAGCAAGCCTGTGGCCAGAGGGCGAGACGCACTTGAGTCAAGTTCCTCCGATTCGGCGCAATCGTGCAATTCGCGTACACAGTGGCACCTGCTGAGCGCTGAGCACTTGGGTGTAGGATACATTATGCGGCCCTGTCATTGTGAGCAACCACCCATACTACTCGTGCAGGTTTCCGAATTCACCATTTATTTCGTGTATCATCCATCACCCCCTACGTGAATCGTACAGCATGAAACCCGATGAAGGCTAGGACCATTTCGATCAAAATAACTAAAGGGGAAACGCTACGAGACTTCTCCTAATACCTCCGATTAAAGTCGGCTTCCGTGTTGATGACAGTTGCAGGGCGATCAGAGAGCTGGCGCGAAGAGAGGAACCGTTCTATGGGTCCTACTGGTTCGTCGCAGTTAGAGTCCTCGTAAAAATCAGTGGTCTCGCCCAACCATATCAAGTGGAGCGCTGGAAACACATTAGTGGTCATCTCCTCCGAGTTGGCGCCATCCTCAAGAGCAGAAGTAATATACGCTGCCACCCCCCCAGACAAATGCAAAGTTTCCGCAGCAAGAAATAGGTGGAAGAAAGGCAGCCAGTCAGCGATGTTCATTTGCCTTGAAACATGGCCCCCGTGGGCGTACAGATGACCCACGTTGGAGAACGAAGGGACGAGTTGACAAAGTACATGGGCAACGCCCGGAACTTGCATATTCAAGTATGGTTGGTCCAAGATTTCAAGAAAGAGACGCGCTTGACGGCATTTCCCTTGTGAACAATTAAGTTCGACGTCAACGATATCACGGTAAAACGTGACTTCCGCGCGGCTGAACTAGTCAAGTTTGAGGTTTTCTGTGCGATCGATGAACCGAGAAAGTTCGGGAGCTTGAATTTGATGCGCGAAGTATTCTATTCTGAGGTCGTCGACTCGAGGTGTATCAATTTGGACCAAGAAGTCCTCCAAGTACTCGCTATAACCCCTGTATTGAAATCCGGTGAGGGCGGGAAGGATCGTTCGCACGGGGGGATCCGGACCACTTCTTCTCTGATCGGAGGGAGGTGATGTCGTCTCGAGGGAAATGGAAAGGGTTCTAAGCCTGGTCAACACGGCCAGACTTCCGACCATAGCCTCTGGTGAAATGTAACCATTCTGATACATGTCCTTGACTTTGAGAGTGACGAGATTATGAGCTGACGGAAGAAACGTTGGCAATTGTGGGAAAAAACGCCTTTTAAGCGGATATATTGTAGACATGGGGCGAATCCACCCAAGAATCTCCTGGGAATGACTGGTGGTACATCTCTAGGGGAAGGGGCTGGCAAATCTTTAAGAACACATGCAAGGTCCAGATGTGTCAGCGCAGCAAATGACGTCTGCATCATAGCGGTCACTTTTCTTATCAGTGGGCCCATGCAAGAATATCGATACGGTGTACACGGCTGGCGGAGCTAAGTGCAGTAATGATACTATCTTCATCCTCAGGAGTAATGCAGGGGGGAAAGCAGGGGTAGTCAACGGTGAGAGGCAAGGTGATCGGCCAGAAACCGAGATTCCGCCTGACAGGTATTCTGTATGAGCAGCAAAGGTGGACTTCAAGACGGCGTGGGATTCAAATCCTATTCTTCGCCATCTCTGGCAGACGTGTACCAGTATTTGCCATTGCCTCGTGTATAGAATCACTTCAAATTTGAACATAATCTCGGTGGAGTCGCGTACTAGACAGAAGTCGAATATTTCCAGGAGGACATTATCTGGGCGCATGTCGATTGTCGCCCCATATCTGTGATTATTGACTGTGCGCAACTCAGAATTCATTGTGCACCCTAATCTAGAACACAAACACACGTACATAGAACCCTTCCCATATTCAAAAATTTTCCAGGGCCACCCGTCGATGTCCAAGCTATTCCAGAGGGGAAATTGGGAGAAACGACGTTATTGTTCCACAGGGAGAATGTCCTCAGCGTTGCCTGCGAAAAAACCAAGAGCCCACGAAGATACAGAGGAAGATGTGGGGTTGTGGTTGAGAAGGTGAGAGCATATACTCGCAGCGTTGCGTTCTACTAGTACCCCTTCCCGTAATAACTTGATCCCTGGGTCTTCCTGGTTACAGCCATGCGCAAGAATGTCGTCGATCAGTGAGAAGACCGAGTAGCCATTGAGGGAGAGGCATTGGAGAACGCTATTGGGCTCTGGGCGCATTTGGTCAACTGTTAGATAGAACAGGGTGATCAGTGTTTTCGGGATGGGGCCTGCATACAGTCACGGTACGCTACTCTTAGAGACCCCCAAAAAGAATTGATTAATTTTTTTAAAACTAAAATAAAGGACATACTGTTTATATAATCACGAGGAAGAAAACGATCGAATGTATTTACTGTACCGACTGGCCAAGCAGACAAAGAACAAATATATAACCCGCCTACACTTTGAACACGGACACGGCCTCATTGTGGCGTATATGTGGCGTATATGCGACTCGCCGAGATGACATATCGGCTGCTGTTACTTGCGTACTCAGGTTAATCAGGACGTATTTCCTGCTGGAGACGTTGTACGGAAAAGGACCATGTTCGGGTGACGCGTGACCAAGTTCTCTTGGTTCGTACTGTTTGGAAGTCCGAGTCCTCGAGGAATTCTACCGCGGCAGTCTCGAGTCACTTTACCAGAGGCGGAACAACTTTTCGGTCAACTTACTGAGCAGCGTGATTAGTTAGTAGAGACGGGAGCAGCGATGGGGACGGGAAGCCTTTGCAGCAGTCTCTGAAAATCAGCGTCCCGAGGCCCGTCACCTAGGGTGCCCAGTGTCAACGTCGGAAATGAGGAAACATGGACCTGAAGAGACGCACAGGATCCCATCCAGGGACAGCGGAGAATCCATCAGTGTCGCAGCCCGGGTTCGAGCCAGACGTGATGTCGTTGAAGCCCTGGCTGGCGATGCCGTATAGCCAGGGGTTGAGAAAGCCGAGCGCTGGCCTGTTCTTTGAAAGCTGATAGTCATTCAGCAGAGATATTATGCCCGCCACTACCTGTAAGTTAGCGGTTAACTATGTACTCGAGGAAAGACGATGCAGAGAGATGGGAGGGGGAAATACGTACTGGCGTCGAGCAGCTCGTGCCCTCCATGATCTCAAGCTCATCGTCGATGACG
>JAKELL010000309.1:0-56361 GCA_021524915.1 Lactarius akahatsu
GTGGGGTGTGTTGTTGCGGTTCAGGAGGGGTAGGGATGATAGGGACATGTACTGTGATGGGAGTGTCAACAGGTGGGGTGGTGAGGGTGAGTAGCAAGGTGGCCGCCTCTTCCTGCACAAGGCAATCAAGTGTGGGAGCGATCAGCAACAAGATAGGGGGGTCTGGACTAGGGACTACAGAGTATGGCGTACAACCCTCCAGCTGTGAGGGGACATCCTGGTCCTGGGAAGGCATGGTTAGCTGTTCGAGTATGAGTTGTGCTGGTGGGCGCAAGGGGATCTTAGAGACAATGGGAGTGGATGTCATGGTGTATAAGAGAGGAAAGGGGGATGTGCGATTCGGGTTCATAGGGTGTCTCTTTATATCTTTCATCCAGCCCCTTCGGCAGTTGGGTTATGCCGATAGAAGTCGGCAATAAGGTCAGGTGCATGTTGGACATTTTCGAGTGGTTCCCACGAGCTGTCGCTCACGGGAAATCCTTTCCATTGGACCAGGAATTGAAGCTTGCACCCTCGGCCATAGAACCTTGACCCGAGGATCTGCTCCACTTCGAACTCCTCTTCTCCGTCAATAAGGTCAGGAGGGGGTCGCATGAAGTTGGCCCTGTGCAGTTCCATCTCCTTATATGGGGTGAGGAGGTTGGCGTGGAACACGGGGTGGATCTTCCATGACTTTGGGAGTTCTAATTCATAAGATACCGCGGAGAGGGCCTTCTTGATGCAGAAAGGTCCATGACGTTTGGGGGCTAGCTTGGCCGTGGGGTAGAATGTTTTAAGGTTCGTCCCCTCTAACCACACTTGCACTCCTTCTTGATAAGGAATAAAGTGAGTGTGCCCTCACTTCGTCATTAGTTCTTGGGCATGCTTGATACAATCCTGCGCGTGCTGTTGGAAGTTGCCCATGTCCTCCAAGCGCTGATCAACGGATAGGGAGGTTGTTGGTTTTGGGATCCAAGTGGTGCGTGGTTCCCATCCCATGATGAGTGAAAAAGGGGAGTGTTTCATTGTTGCATTGGGCCATGTGTTATGTGCGAACTGCGCCACGGGGAGGGCCTCTGCCCAGTTATCCTGTTGCACATTGCTCCAATGGCGTAAATATTGTTCCAGCCATTGGTTGGTTCGTTCTGACTGCCCGTCTGTTTGGGGGTGATACGCCGATGAAATATTCTGCCTAATTCTGAGAACTTGGCAGAGTTGTGTCATAAATGTGGACGTAAATCAGGGGGCTCGATCAGTAATCAGTTTTCGGGGTATGCCATAATGGGGGTAGACGTGGCAAAGGTATAGCCTGGCTACGCCCTCCGCGGTGATCATTTCGTTGCACAGGATGAAGATGGCTGCTTTGGAGCAGTCATGGTCGGTAATGGTGAGGATTGAGTCATATCCCTGCGATGGTGGTAGTTTCGTAATGAAGTCCATAGCTACAACTTCGAATGGTTCTGCTTCTGGGTCGGTTGTGATAGGGAAGAGGTGTGGCTTTTGTTGGTGGGGGTTGATCTTGTTGGCTTGGCATGTGGCACAACCCTTGACGTACTCTTCGACGTCTTTGCGCATATCGGGCCACCAGTAGTCTCGTTGTAAAAGCTCATAGGTGTTTGTGATTCCAGGGTGTCCCATGGCTGGTGTGTCGTGGAAAAAGGTGATTACCCCCTGCTTAAGATTGTTGTCCCTGACAACGACAAGGGTGTCACCTTTCCACCATAACCCCTTGTGCTTTTTCAGGCTATGCGGTTCGATCCATCATAGTACTTGTGCTTCGTCAAGGTTTTGTGCAATCTGGGTCCAGATGTCCATGTCGTGCATTGACATCTTGGTAGCCCGGACGAAGCGGTCCGCAGGGAGGACAGTGACATTGTTGTTGTCTTCATTGCCTGGCGCATAGTCTGCTTGCTGGGATAGGGCATCTGCGTGACCGTTCTTGACGCCGGGTACGTGCTTTAATACGAAGTCGTATTCTGACAGCTCTAAAAACTCGCGTGCTCCTTGTCGGCTGATTTTTCGTGGTTCCTTCCAGTATTGAAGGTTGGCGTGGTCGGTGTGTATGATAATTTTATGGGGTGAGCCAACGAGGTACATGTGCCAGGCACGAAGAGCTTTGACCACTGCAAGTAGCTCTCTGTTGTAGATGTCGTAGTTCCGCTCAGCTTGGGACAATGATTCTGAGTGGAACGCTACTGGGTGGAGTTTTTGGTCTTCTCCTAGCTGGTTGAGCACCGTGCCAATGGTGACGTTGGATGCGTCCACTTCTAGCTCAAACAGTTTTGTCAGGTTGGGGGAGAGGAGAACTGGTTCTTGACATATTTGGTCTTTGACACGCTCGAATGCCTTCTGTTGCTCTACTCCCCAGTGCCACGGAGTGTCCTTTTTTGTGAGGTCGTGGAGAGGGCGTGCAAGGGATGAGAACCCTCTGATGAATCGACGATAGAAGTTGCAGAAACCAATAAAGGCGCGTACTTCCTTGAGGTTTCTTGGGGGTTGCCATTCGCGGATTCCTCGTACTTTTATGGGGTCCATCCGCAGCTTCCCATGTCCGATGATAAGCCCAAGGTACTCTGTTTCGCGCACCTCAAACTCGCACTTCTCCAGTTTGATGTAAAGGTCATTTTCTGTGCAGATAGTTAGAACCTGGTGGACTCTTTTTCGATGTTGTTTGAGGTCATCGATGGTTGCGATGAGGATATCGTCCATGTATACGATCACCTTGTTTGTTAATATTGGTCCTCAAAACGTGAAGTCCATCATCACTTGGAAGGTTGCTGGGGAGTTTGTGAGACCGAAATACATCACGAGTGGTTCGAAGGTCCCCTTGTTCATTTTAAAGGCAGCCTTCCACTCGTCTCCTTCGTCTATGCAGATGTTATTATACCCCCAGTGGATATCCAGTTTCATGAAGAGTCGCGCGTCATGGATTTTATCAATGAGTTTGGGGATGAGGGGTAGTGGGTAATGGTTTCGAACCGTGACCTTGTTTAACCATCGGTAGTCTTGTACAGGTCTGAGCTTGCCATCTTTCTTCTTTATAAAGAAGAAGGGTGAAACATATGGGGACTTCAACTGTCGAATGTACCCCCTTTCCAGTTGTTCCGCAAGGAATGTATCGAGAGCCTTATCTTCCTCTTGCGTTAATGGGTACACCTTGCAGTCCATTGTTGTGGGTGCGTTGGGTGTCAGGTTGATGGCATGGTCCCATGGTTGTTTCAGTGGGAAGCGGTGTGAGGCTTCCTCGTCGAATACCTTACGGTACCGCCGGTATTCTGGTGGAACCATTTCTTCGAAGGTTCGTACTCCCCGCTTGGCAGCCTCTTGTTGTGCTAGTTCGGACGCCGTCGTGGTTTTTCGCAGTAATGCTACGCATGGCTCTTGCTCGTTGTCTGCAATCTGCTCCCATGCCTCCTCATCGAGTTGATACATCTCCAACGCCCATATAGATGCTTCTACAGGTGTGGCTTCGTCCGATGACTGGAGGCTGGATATGACCACTGGTTGAAACTCTTCGTCCAACGTTGCTTCCCCCCACTTTACGAGTGGTTCAAATGCTGAGAACCATGGATAGCCTAGTATAACTTCATCCCTTCCTAGGTTTGTTACTAGGAAGCGAAGTGTTTTGGTGTCGTTCCCGGTTCGGATGTTTAAGTTGGTGTATTGGGTGATGGCCCCGTCTTGGTTGTGAGTCCCGTCCACATTCCAGATGCGTATTGGTTGTGTGACATCACGTGTTCCGATCTGCAGCCACTTCAGTAGTGAGGCGCAGATAAAATTGTCTGTTGCTCCTGAGTCCAGGAGTACTTGTCATTCGGCCATTGCGTGTGCAGATTTAAAGAGAACTGGGATTCGCATGGATCGATATCTGCTATGGTACACGTTTACATTGAGTGCTCTAGCCCAGGCCGTCGGGTTCAAGCATCGAGAAAATCCTCCTTCACAAACAGCTTTTCTACCATGAGGTCTCGCACTTCCTGAGGCTGCGCTTTCATTGCAGCAATCTGTGCTTCAGCCTGCTCTTCCATCGAAAGTACACAGTTAGATTGTATGGCGACAGTAGTGACAGCGGGAGCTGGTACAGTCAGGGAAGTGGGGATGGGAGCTGGTTGGGTGGTTGTGGAGGAAGTAGCAATTCGAGTGCCCTTTTGTGGGCAGTTACACGAGATGTGCCCTGCAGCGTGGCATCTAAAACAACACCCCTCCTTTTGGAGTTGGATTTAGTCGGCATCAGTGAGAGCCACGGAGGCTCGGCGCATCCAACATCCATCGCGTTTGGGTCGCGGTTCTTGTTGAGGGCTTGTACCCACTGTTCGCGGTTGTGCCCCCCTTTCTTTTGGCATGGGGTTTGGTTCTTGCTGAGTCGGTCCTTCAAAACCAGGTACTCAGCCTGTTGTAATTGGGCAGCCCGCTTCCAATCTTCCCATGTGATGGGGTGTTGGAAGCGGATGGCATTAATAACTAACTGATTTGGGAGTCCGTCTTGGAATAACTCCAACGTTGTAGCTTTGTCTGGGCCATACCCAGCTTTTGTCGTCAAGTTGTCAAACTGGGCAATGTAAGAGTCGATGTCTTCTCCCTTCATTGCCAGGGTTTGCAAGGCTTTGCGAGCCTTCGTTTGTTCCGCAGTGTCGGTGTATGCCTGCAGAAATCGGGTTTCCACCTCATTCCAGAGGTTATTTTGGGTTCGTAGGACTCCTGCTGCCAACTGATCGTCGAGCCATCTCATCTGCTCATCGACCCAATCGTCGACGAGTGGTCCTCGGATATAAGAGAGGAAGGCCATGGCTCATTGTCCAGGTACCGCAAGCAGGTCTACTGTCGGGTTCATTCTGCAATACAGTTTGAAGGCACATAAGAAGGCCTTGCTCTTTTCTCGGTTTCCATCGAATTCTGGCGGGGGGTTTCCTCCTAGGCGACCATTGCTGCCAGGGGCTGGTGCGGGTCCTCCGGCCGGTGCCGGTCCACCGCCCCTGCCACCGCCACCGCCACCACTGGTGGGGGTTCCTCCGGCAGGTGCTTTACTTCTGCTAGGTACTCCTCCTCCGCTTGTGAGGGTGGTGCTTGCAGACGCTTGTCCTTGTTGGACCATTGCGTAAGACAGAAATGCTGAAGTGGGGAGGTTGGTCATTGGTACGGATACACTTGGGGATGGGGTGTCAGAGGGATCGATATTAATGCCTGAAGGATTGGAGGATCCTAGAGGTCCAGTGTTCAGGGTGAGGGGTACTGGTCCTGTAGTGTACCACGCTCCTTCAGTCGGGGAATATTCAATAAAGGCCCAGAGATGTCTGTCGTCAAGGTAATGGATTTGTCAGTATGATCGTGTCAAGGGGTCAAAGACAAAGTACCCTTCAACTCCATTGTGTTCTGCCCAGACCGCGGTTCCTTTAACTCTATCTGATAGTTCATCGGAACTGAGGCGGTCGATGTATTCGGGCCTAAACTTGGTTCAACTGCGACTGGATGTTGCCACTGTGACTCCAACTTAGTCTTAGTCTGTGAGAGATTTGACTTAATGTAACGCCACCACAGGGGCGTTAAGTACGATGTGTACTTCAGCAAGTCAACAGGATCGGATAGGCGTGAGTCAGTTAGGACTCAGTTCGGTGGTGAACAAGTATCACTTGGTCTCCAAGGGACACAAGGATAATAGCAGGAATCAAGGCTCAAGGGAAGAGGCGAGCGAAAGTGAGGACTCAAGCGCAAAGGCGAGTCAAGGTTGGTTCGTGAGGCAAAGACAATGTGGTATTACACAAGAAGTCAAGTCTACCGTACATGCTAGGTAGAGTGTAACTTATATACTAGTACAGGGTGTTTGTGAAGTACAAACACAAGGCGCAATCCTGAGGTGCTGGCCCCAGTGAGCTAATGAAGAAGTATGAAGGGGAAGTCTATAAGAAGTACAAGGGAATCCCGCGGGGGCACGCGGGGCTCCAATGACATCAGCGGGCTCTAGAAGTCGCAAGCCTAGCTTCCCTACGGTCATGAGGTCGGTGCAAAATAAGAGTCGGAGACTGAATCGAAGTGGGTCATGGGTAAAAGTACACACGAACACGAGGCGAGATAACAGAGCACACCATACAGAAGGCAAAAATCATAACAATGTATGCTGTTCATCAGTGTTTTCCATTGTGTCAATTTCTGCTGCTCTGATGAATATGTGGTTGGGGAGGACGGTGACTTGTTCATTGTCGTGTTCCCCCTGATCATAGTCAGGTCTTCATGATAGGGTGTCAGCTCTTCCATTCACGGTGCCTTTGATGTGGTGAATCTCTATGTCGTATTCCAAGAGTTCTAACACTTCCCTGGCTACACGCCTGCTGATCTTTTGTGGGGATCTCCAATATTGCAGGTTTATGTGGTTGGAGAATACTTTGATTTTATGTGGTGATCCAGCAAGGTAGGGTCTCCAGTTTCTCAGTGCCTTGACAATTGCTAGTAGTTCCAGGTTGTAGATGTCGTAGTTTCGCTCTGCTGCGTTGAGGGTGTTCAAGTAGTAGGTGATTGGGTGGTGTTTGTTGTCTGTGTCACATTGGAGTAGTACTGCTCCTACCACGTATCCTGAGGCATCGACCTCTAGTTCAAAGGGTTTGTTGAGTTCAGGGTGTTTGAGTACGGGTTCCTCAGTCACCAGGGTTTTGAGCTTGTCAAATGCCTGTTGTTGTTCCGTTCCCCATAGCCATTCTGAATCTTTGCGTGTGAGTTTGTTGAGCAGTCAGGCATGTGTGGCAAAATTTCGGATGAAAGCGCAGTAGAAGTTGCAGAAACCTAGGAATGATCACACCTGTTTGATGTTTTTGGGGACTGGCCATTCGCGAATTCCAGAAATTTTGACGGGGTCCATGCAAATCACCCCCTTTTTAATGATTACCCCCAGGTAATTGAGGGAGTCGGAATGGAAGGTGCACTTCTTGAGTTTGAGGTATAGGTTGTGTTGTTCCAGCAGGTCTAATATGTTGTGGACCGCTTCTGTGTGTGCTTGTTCCGTTGTTGCCGTTGTGACACCGATATTGTCCATATAGACACAGATGATGGTTCCTTTCTTCTCGTGATATTCGATGACTGGGGCGAAGATGTGGTTCATCATGTCTTGGAAGGTTGCCAGGGAGTTTGTCATTCTGAAATACATCACCAAGGGTTTGAAGAAGCCTCTCTTTGTCTTGAAAGCCGCCTTGTGTTCGTCGCCTGGTTTGACCCTTATGTTGTTGTACCCCCATCGAATGTTGAACTTGGAGAATATCCAGCCTCTGCTGAGGTCTGCAATAAGCTGTGGTATGAGGGGGAGTGGATACTGGTTGCGTATGGTCCATTTGTTGAGTTCCCTGTAGTCCTGTACCGGGTGTAGCTTTCTGTCCTTCTTTTTGACGAAGAAGGGGGATGCATACTGCAATTTAGAGGGACGTATGTATCCTTTTGCCAGTTGTTCGTCCAAGAATTCGTCGAGGGCTTTGTCTTCCATTTGGTTGAGTGGATATATCTTGCAGTTAATGCTGTCCAGAGTGTCAGGTTTGAGGTCGATGGTGTGGTCCCACAGTCTGGATGGTGGGAATTGTTGGGATTCCTCCTCACTGAATACCTTGGTGTGTCTTCTGTATTCGTCAGGGATTTCCTTCTTTTCCATGTATTGTTGTGCCGATATTGCCAGTTCTGTTGCCGTTGTTCATATGTGTACCGGTGCATCTCCTCCTCCAATTCTTGGAAGGCTTGTTGCTGCTGCTTGTCCTGTATCTGAGTGGTGATTCTTCAGATTTCTGCTTGGGCGGCCATGTTGTCAGATGGTCTGTTGGGGTTGGTTGTATGAATGATTATCGGGTATTGCTTTGTGTCCATCATGGCCATTGCCCACTGTATGTTTGGTTGAAATGTGGCTAGCCACAGATACCCTAGGATGAGGTCTTCTCCTCCAACATTGGTGATGAGGAACTGGATGGTTTTTAATTTTCCATCAGTTTGTATGTTAAGGTCGACGCAGTGAGTGATTTTCCCTCCTTTGTTGTGCATCCCATCTATGTTCCATATGTTACAAGGATTGGGTAGTTCCTTGGTTCCCAACCTCATTCTTTTGACAAAGTCCGGATGTATGAAATTGTGTGTGGCTCCAGAGTCCACTAGTGCTTTCTTTTCGGCCATGAAGTAACTCGTGTGGATTGAGACTGGGACATGCATAGATTGATAGTGCATGATAAATGACGAATTACAATTTGAAGCCCTCACCCAGGCCGTTGGGTTCAGGCGCTTTGAAAATCCTGCCTCCCCACCATATCCCTTATGAACACCTCTTTCTGCTCCTTGGGTAGCATCAGGAAAACCCATGTTTTACTTATTTGTACTTTCTGTTCTTTTTTCTCTTTTAGCAAGGGAAAAAAGAACCCTTTCAGAAAAGTACCAACTACTTAAAAAAAGAAATCCCCTCTTCTTTTTCTTTACTTTTCCTACTTTTTAGGCATATTTCTGGGGAAATTTTGGATTTTGGTCTGATTTTGGTCTGATTTTTTGAAATTTTGGTCCAATTTATTACCATATATGGAAATTTTGGACCAAAAAATAAAGTTTGGTCCAATATTTCCATTTTTGGACATTTTATTTTGTCAATTTTTGATCATTTGGTACTCTACTTATCCTGTACTTTTTTTGGCAGCTCAGCAAGTAAAAAAAAAAGAAAGAGGGATGTCTTTTTCTTACTTTTTCTACTTGTTTTCTGAAAAGAATGAAAAAGTATGGAAAAGTATGAATAAGTAAATACATGGTTTTCCTGATGACTAGGGCTGCGATGTGACCCATGATGTCGCTTATCTGGGGATCTGCAGTTGCGCGATTTGCCTGGATTGGTTCATCCAGATTGATTAGGGGTTCTTCGGCTACACTCTGGGGGGTGGTGGGGATTTCTTCTATGTAGGCCCCTCTGCCTCATGCCTTCCTTGGTTGGTTGCAATCTCGTGAGAAGTGGTGTTACGTTTCGGATCGATCGGCGCCTCAGGCTGAGAAGTGGACACTGACGCGTTGGCTATGACACCACCGTCAGCAGTATATCGTCATGGACTTGTAGGATCAGTCAGCCGGGTAAGCTCCGGTACATGTGATTGTACGATAACGGATCGAATCTCGAAGTGACTCATACTAGGATAGCTGTACTAGGGTTCACGGTACTTACGCTATTGGCTAGCGGTGTTCAAGTGGTGCTTCAAAGCCCGCGCGTATCTGTATAAGTAGAGTAGTGCGAAGACCAAGAACGGTATCTTGGTCTTCTTCCAATACCACCACCATCTACTCGTCTTTACTAAGAGGCTCCCCTCTCTTAAGTGAGTCGTCCGGCATATCCCCTTAGACCAGGGATCCCCATGACTTACCCTTGCCTGTCCCTTCGCGGATCAGTGGACTTCCCTGCAGACGTCGCAGCCTATCAAGTACATCTATATCGCAACGACCGCGTAGCCTCCCCGTATCATTCCTTCTTCATCATTGATAGTACCTCCTGGGCAAACGCTAAGTACATCGACACAGTACCCCCAGGTGTTATTCAGTTGGAGGACCTTCATGCATACTTTGGGAGAGACGAGAGCCTTCAACCCCATCCTGCCTTCTATCCCCTGACCTTTGCTAACCGCAACTTTCGACTTCCGAGGATTGCCACACACCAAGAAGCCTAAGTCAGGCAAACGTCCATGGTAGACGTTACAAGTGGCCTTTCTGATTGCAATTGAAGCAGGTTACGTCCCTTATGTTCATTATTCCACGTCCTCCTCCCCTGCGCTGCATGGAGCCTGCCCTTGGTGGGAATGGTGGTCTTCCAGGGTTGTAATCCCTTATGTCTTCAGGATGGTTTTGGTTGACATTGCCTATTTCCGCGACTCATGCCTGAATTCTTCCAGGTGTGGTGTCCATTGCGTCTGGGTGATTGCGGTACTGCTGCCATCCTTGTGGCTGTGTCTGGCGCTGCGGTGCTTGGAACCGTGCTGGTGGGTTGTTGTTGGGGTTGTCTCCTGAAGCCTTCTGTTCTGGCCTTCATGTGTAGGTAGCGCTTCTGCTGCTCTATGAGTGCACTTTTCCATTGGGAGTAGCTGCACGGGTTGTGGAATTGGTAGGCATTTTGGTAGAGTTTGAGAGGTATGCCTCTTGCAAACTTGTCGAGGACCAGAGGTTCATCCAGTTGGTAGTCAGCCTGTCAGACTAGCTTTTCAAATTTAGTGACGTAGCTGTCTATGTCCTTGTTCATCATCCTGAACCCTTTGTCAAGTTCCACCCTTGTGCGATCCTTTTCCAGGTTGTTGTGGAATTGCCCTTTGAAGGCAAGTTCTACCCCAGCCCACAGCCAGTTTTACGATCCTAGAGGTGGGCTCACGACCACATCGCTACCACTTAGTCGTAAAGGGACTTCTGGGGCTTCGCGCAGAGCCTGGGCTCGATACCAGGTTGCGTACAACGGGGAGGGGCTCAATACCCTCAGATACATGCTTGAGCCACCAAGCAGAGTGTCGTCTATTATAGCTAGACAAAGCCTTCTTGAGCCACCAAGAGAAGTGCCGTCTATATAGCTAGACAGAGCCTAGGACACTCTTGAGCTACCAAGAGGAGTACTGCCTATATAGCCAGGCAGAGCACTAAATGTAAGACCACTTGCACTCAGCAGAGGACAAGGGAATGGAACTAGGATTGGACACAACAGGAAACAGGGAACAAGACTAGAACAGAGAATACAGAGTACACTACTGGCTCTTTAAGTATCTTACAGGAATCCTATTTTTCTATGCTTTTCCTACTATTTTCTGGGGACACGTAAGCAAGGAACTAAATATAGACTGAGCACGTCAGTCTGTCGTGACAATTGCACGATCTGTGCGCAGTTGAGAACCTTTGAATGGAACGAGGAGCAGGATCTGAAACATGAGAAGCTGAATCTGAAACACAAGAAGCCGAATCTGAAACACAAGACAAGAATCAAGAAACTGAGAATTTTCCGAGGGTTTTTCCTATCGATGGCATGATCGGTGGATCATGACAGCCAGGGGTCATTCTTGTTTGCTTGGGCATCAAGCCACTTGGTGGTCTTGGTTGCCCATTTGTCGACTAGTGGTCCCTGAATGTACGTGAGGAACATCATGGCCTTGATGTAGGGGACCTTGAGGCTTCGGTTTGTGGCGTTGACTCCTGCAAATCTGTTCCATTGGGAGAGGAAGGCTTCCACTTTGTTGCGATTTCCAGTGAATATCTTGGGTTCCTTCCCCAGGAATTTGTCTGTGTCAGGCATTGTGAAGTTGGGTATGTTTATTCCTTCTCCTCCGTCGTTTGGGTTGTCGTCAGGGTCTCCTCCCGGTGGGGCTCCTCCTCCTCCTCCTCCTCCTCCTTTGTCTGGGGACTTTCTGAATATTGCAGTTCTGGCTTGTGCCATTGTAAGTGTGGTAGACATGTCTGTGGGGATGGACTTAGTGATTTCCTCAAGTTGTTCCTCTTCCTGTTGATTTTTGATGATACGAATTTCTTTGGGATTGCTAGTGATAGATGGCGATGGTGCCAGTGTCTTGGGTGTTGGGGATTGGAGGGGTTCTTCTTCTTCTCCGTCGGTTGGTCCCCACTGGTCTCAGGTGATGATGCTGGATTGTGGGATATCAAGGTTGAGGCTGGAGCTGTTGGAACAAGATAAGTATGTAAGGACCTTATCTATAGCAGTTACAACATTACAGTAGTATGTTCTCCTATTATGGTAGTCAGGATACGTACTATAATGGGTGCAATACGCCCTCTGAGTGAGAGAAGCCCTATGGCTATCTCAAAGTGGTAGTTTACATCAGGCATGTGTAAAAACGTGATATTGTGGACGCCTGTACTCATCACTTTTACGCAAATGGTCAGGGTAGGACCATAGAGTATAAAAACCCTCCCATGGGGAGGGAGGCGAATAGGATATTCACTCTCTTCTTCACTTGTGCACCCTCTCCACTCTACAGTCTCTCAGCCTACTATAAGGTGAGAACTCCATTCCTGTTTGCTGTGTGCATTGCTGCACAACAGGTTATGAGCCCTGTTACAGGGTTTGCCATTGCACTCTTTGATAGAGTTGTGCCTTGTGGTCATTGCCCACCATGATGTTGCCTTTGCAAAGAGGGACTTGTGCGGTTGTAGGCATTAGACTCAAGGAGGCTCCCTGGTTCATAACAGCCCAATATTGTGCTCCAAAGGAGTACACAGACCAGGCCTCTCGCCTAACTAAACAAGGCCATGTGACAACCTCCATTAATTTGGAGGTGCTGCACATGATAACCTTGGGGCGATGCCAAGCAGTTTCACATGGCTTAGCAATTAACTGGCAGACTGCAAAGGCCGGCACACAACATAGGATTGACCTATGGGTCAAAAGTGGGACTAATATTGGCTTTTCATCTTACTCAGTGTTGTTATTATTGTAATGCAATGCTGACATTCTCAAAGCCAACAGATCTATACAACTATGTCATCCCAACTCACTACGCTTGTCCCCATCTTCAATGGCTCTAACTGGGCCACTTGGTCTAAGCAGATGACTGCTTTCTTCATGTCGCAAGGGCTCTGGGGCTACGTTTCTGGCACCATCCCTGTTCCTCCTGTTGCCGATGCCACTGAAAGAGCGGCTTGGATGGGAAGCAATGAGATGGCCAGGGGTAATCTTACCCTTCGCCTCTTGCCTGCTATACAGCAGGCAGTTACTGGCAACACTTCCCAGCTTCTCTGGGAATCTGTCAAGGACTGGTACAGTGCAGTTTCTATGCCCCGCATCTACAAGAACTTCAAAGAAGCCATCTCTATTCACTTTAACACCAATCAGCATCCCGCTCCACAGTTTGAGAAAATGGCTGCTGCTTTCACTTGTCTTGGAGCAGTCACTGTTGGTACTGGAGCCAACGCCACTACCCTTGCTATCCACCCACAGCTGCAGGCACTCATTGCTATGTTCGCTTTGCCCCAGAAATGGGAGCACCTTATTCCTGTCATGTGCAATAATCTTGCCCTGGCAGATCTTCAGCTTGCCACCATATTGGCTTGTGTCGAGAGCCAGTACGAGACTGAGACCAATCGCAGACAGCATAAGGCCACTCATAACACGCAGAAGCTTTCTGCTGTTAAGTGGAAGCACAATGACCCTCACTTCTCTAAGCAGGGTTCTTTGTCGCAGCAGCCTAGCGCCCCTGGCCCGTCCAACCAGCAGCAGCCTTTCAGGCAGCGCGGAGGACGTGGATCTGGAAAAGGCAAGGCACCTGCCCATGCTCCACAGCACTCACATATTGCCTCCGTTGCCGCACTAGCCCCCCCTACTTCCCACAAGGTGACTCATATTGGGTCATCTGGTGTCTCTACAAGGACAGAAGTCGAATCATCCTCCCCTCAGAGGACTTCTGGCTTCTTCCCTTTGGTCAATAGGGCATTGACGCTCGCTGAATGGCTGGATGTACCCACTACAGTCCAGACCATAAAGACGCTTGAGCAGCGCTTTGCTGATGTTGATGCATTGATGCATCCTCACATTGAAAAGTTCATGGACGAGGAGTATGACTCCGACTTTGACATTGATATGTTGCAGCAGCCCTCGGGCAGTGCACAACCAATCATGAACATCAACGACCTCAATGACACTGAGATATTTGGTGAGCATTCCAACGCTCTCCAATTTGACTTATTGGATCTGACAATAAGCAATGGGGGTTCTGATACAGAAAATTGTGCCCCCACGCCTCCTTACGTCGACCCAGCTTCTATTGTCGAAGCAACAGTCAGGTGGGCTACTACTGGCAAAAGCTGTTTCCCTCCTCGATCACATTCTAATGAATGGATTGAATCCATTTGGCATAGCAACCAGCAGTACCTGAAAGATAACGGCAAAGAAACAGACCCTCGTTTTGATGCCCTTGTCTCTCCTCTGGCCTCTGAAGGCCGCTCTTTGACACCGGAGTCTTTCTTGACTGGACCGGATACAGAGATCCTCAATTGGGGATCATGTGATGAAGAGTACATCTTTTCTTCACTTTGTGCACCACATGCTGATAACATTACAGTATTAGCCCTGCCCCTAAAAAATTCAGAACGGGGCAGCTGTAATAGTTTCATATATCTACGAGAAATGCATGTAGTAGTACTGAAGTCACTCAAAATGTACAATATTAGCAGCGCTCTCCTCGATTCTTTTGAGTGTGAGCACAATGAGTACTTCAGTCAATGCACCAAGTGTCTAGAGCATACAAAAAATATGTGGCTCCTTGATTCAGGTGTTAGAGGCGCGGGAAAGTGCGACTCAGTCTTCGGGAGAAAAGACTATGATATTAGTGTAGCTACCTGTTAGAGGCGCGGGAAAGTGCGACTAAGATACAATGAGTAAAGGTAACGAACGGGAAGTGAAGTAAAGTACTGACCTCAGTCTTCAGGAGAAAAGACTGAGGTGTCGCTACTGTGACTACGGGGTATATAAGTTCAACAAACGAAAAATTTATACGCTAAGTCTATAGAGGTATAGGCAGCTGTGCTCGACTTGGTCGTTTCCGACCCCAGCTAGCTCGGAGTTGCCCGACGCTTACTCAGCGTGTGCGGCTGAACTCCAACATCAGGAGCATCAGCACATTTCACTAATCAACTTAGTGACTTCATTGACTATAAGCCAACTGCTAAGTCTGACAAGATTCCTGTAAAGACTGCAGCTCATACACTATATGTTGAAGGAACTGGAACTGTCTTGCTAGAGCATTACCTTGCAGACAAACTCGTGACCACACGGGTATATCCAGTCCTATACATCCCTAGAATGAGCACGCGTCTTCTATCTATGGGAGTCTTCTTACAGCAAGGTTTGGGCATTTTGGGGAATTCGCAGCATATTAACTTGCTACGTAAAAAGAAAACAATTGTCCAATGTAAACCCCTTCTTCACGGACAATCATTATATTGGCTAGATGCCTCTATATCAACTCTAACTGAGTCGCTTATTGCGAACCAGTCCACATTACTCAATGTGGACTATGACCTTATGCATCATCACCTCGGTCACCCATCTAAAGAGGTTTTGAGATGAGCTAAGGAACACACTAAGGGCTTTCCAGAAGGGATAACAATTCCCACCTCTGATGACATATGTCCAGGGTGCGCGCTGTTGAGCCGTAATACTTACTATAAGGCTCATTACGTAGGAATGACAGTACGATTAGTTATGCTATACACGTAATTCGGAGTATTTAGTCATATGATATACGTACAGAATCCCCTTAAGGGATTATTCCGAGTCCACCGGTGATTAGACATTAGGCGACACTGAAAACGCGATATTGTGGACGCCTCTACTCATCACTTTTCCCCAAACGGACATGGGTGGACCATAGAGTATATAAATCCTACTATAGGAGCGAGTACCTATACACATCTCTCTCCACCCCACTCTGAGCTTCCTCTGCTTCACTCTAAGCCTCGTCTAAGCTCTCTATTCAGGTAAGGGTCTACCTGTACACTGCGTGCATTGCTGCGCAACAGGTTATGGGCCCTGCCATAAGTCGCTTTGCGCCTTCATTGGCTGCAACGACGGCGGGTTACCTTTAGTACCTGCAGTGGGGTTGTCACCTTCATTGGCTGACACTAGTCTCCTCCACTATGGGGAGACTATGACAGTATGTCGCCTTTAATGGCAGACATTAGTCTCCTTATAAGGGGAGACTATGCCGGTTTATTTTTCTGTTATTAGTCGCATACGGTGCTGACTACTCTCTATTCAGAAACCTATTATCAAACATGTCGACTCTTACTACTCTTGTCCCCATCCTTGACGGCAACAACTATCAAATTTGGGCTAAGCAAATGGAGGCTTTCTTGAAGTCTTCTGCACTGTGGGATGTAGTGTCTGGGAGGCGTGGTGCCCCCAGCGCTGTAGATGAAGACAAGCCCACTGAAAAGGAGCTTGAAGCGTACAATGCTTGGGCTACTGATGATGATCGTGCCCTTGGCTCGATCATGCTGCACCTTTCGCCGGCTATTCAACGCCAGGTCGAAAAATATGCGACTTCTTGCTTGGTTTGGGATCATCTCAAGTCCCAGTATGGGGGCGTTGTGCTGCTAATGTCTACCAGGACTTCAAGCGTGCCATGACGTTCCGTCTGGACTATGCCAAGCATCCTGGCCCCCAGATCGATGAGCTTGCAACGATTTACGACCACCTTTCTGCCAACTCCGCCAAAATACCCGACGGCCTTCAGGCCATGATGCTTCTTTCGAAGCTACCTGCCAAATGGGAGTCATCCCTTGTCCCTATCCTCATGTTGGGCACTACGGCAAAGAAGCTTACTTTGACCGAAATCCATACTGCAGCGGTCAATCAGTGGGAAATCGAGCATACAAAAGGCCAGTCCTCTAACAAGGAATCGGCCAACAAGTTGTCGGCGGTCAAGCGCAAGCGTAACGACCCCGACTTCCAGCAGCAGCAGCAAGGCTCTTCAGGCCAGCAGAACAAGAAGCACGGTAATCAACAGCAGCAGCAGGGAGGGAACCATCGCCAGCGCAGTAAACGCGCCGGCAAGAAGTTCAAGAAGCAACATACACAAGGGCATACGCACATTGCCGATGTTGCGGCGCTCCCAGCGCCAACCTCTACGACCATTGCGCATATCTCGCCTTCTGGGCTCGAGCAGTGCATTTCCTCCGCTCCTCCTGCGAAGAAGCGCGTACCAGGACATTATAAGTCCCTTAACAAGGCTCTGGACATCACCCAGGCCTTAGAAACTCCTGGTACAGTACAGACAGTAAAGACGCTTGAGCAACGTCTTGGGCAGATGGTCGCGGATTCCCCGTGGACCAAGAACCCGAACACCTTCGCAGAGGACTGGGAAATGTCAGATGAGGATGAGGACCTCCCTACAGGCTGCAGTGCACCCATTAATTCGCCTCCAGATACTCCTAAACTGACCTTGACCCCTTTAGTCTCGCCTGCTGAACAAGAGGCGCGTAAAGACAAGGGCAAGGAGCCCATTCGCACGGTTGAGCCTATCGAAGAATGCCCAGATAGTCCTACTGCGGTTGAAATAACCAAAATGTGGGAAGGCTTTCATAAGAAGGCGGCAGTACGTGCCCCCTCCCCAGATATTTCTCTGGATTGGGGAAGCAAAGCGGACGATGATGACAACGTCTACAACGACTTCGCTGATACAGTCGGACAAGATGACTTTACTCCCTATGAGGATGGGTTAGTAACTTTCCCTCCCGAAATAAGCAAATCTGACCACCCTACAGTGCTACTGGAGATGGCGCCGACTGGCGCTTCTAGAAATAGTAGTTACAGTGCACTTGTAAATAAATTCGTAAATAGCGCTAATCTATGCGCTCATGGTCTTGATTTCGCTTTATGCTCGAAATGTAAGGGAAAGAAAAGTCAAACAGAGCAAGAACCTACTTGGTTACTTGACTCTGGTGCGTCGGCACACTTTACAAACAATAAACTGGACTTTATAAGTTATACCCCCCTTTCACAAAAGCCTATGGTAAAGACAGCAGCCCATGCTCTCTATATACAAGGCAAAGGCTCAGTCTTACTAAAGCATTCTGTGGAACACAATGGCGTTAAAACAGAGCGTATTACACGCATATATCCTGTCTTTCATATACCACAGATGACAACTAAGCTATTGTCCATGGGGGAGTTTCTTCAACAGGGATTGCGCGTTCATGGGGATTCGCAGCATATATCTCTATTCTATAAGGGCAGTACGACGCCCATATTACAAACAAAACCCCTAGCAGATGGTCAGACACTTTACTGGCTTGATGCCGAAGTCACGCAAGTAAAAAATGTACATGAAGCCCATAGTACAATCTATACTGCTGACTACGACATTTGGCATAGACGTCTAGGACACCCTTCGAAGGAAGTACTACGTCGTGCCAAGGATCACACTAAGGGATTCCCTAAGGACCTTAAATATCCTTCTGAGACACCCATATGTCCTGGTTGCGCTCAAGGGAAAATGCCTGCTTCAACGCATAAACCCTCTGAGACACGTGCCAAGAAGCCTTTTGAAAAGATTCATTCCAATCTTAAGAGCTTCCCAGTTGACTCGTACCACAAATATAAATACTTCATTAGTTTCTTTGACGACTTTTCCTCCTATGCGTGGGTCGTGCTATTACGCACCAAAGCACAGGCCATCAATGCGTTAAGGCAGTTTGTTGCCATGGTCAAAAATCAGCATAACGCTACTATTAAACAGTGGATGTCTGACGCTGGAGGAGAATACAAGTCTGATGAGTTTACTAAGGTACTGAAAGATATGGGCATTACTATCCTACAAAGTGCACCACATACTCCCCAACAAAATGGTCGTGCTGAACGCTTTATGCGTACTTGTATGGATAAGGCTCAGGCTATGCGCCTTGAAGCCTGTCTCCCTCAATCCTGGTGGGAATTTGCGGTCCTACATGCAGTACATTGCTATAATAGGACTCCAATAAGTCGCCTTAATTGGCAGACACCCTATATGAGCTTGCATGGTGAAGCACCTAGTCTTTCACACTTACGAGTGTTTGGATGTGGCGCATATGTGCACATACCAGAAGATCGCAGATCGAACAAACTTGACCCCAAAAGCGAACAAATGATCTATATTGGTCATACTGAGGGCATAAAAGCATATAGATTCATGCGGATCAAAAACAACACAGTGTTCACCAGCACTACTGCATTATTTGATGAGACCGTATACCCCAAGTGCGAAACACAAAGGGTGCGGGGTACAACCCGCATAAATGAGCCAGTAGAGAATCAACCTCCTATGGAGGATGAACCATCACCTACACAGCCCATTCCAAGTGGTTTTGACGATGATATGCCTACTCATCGCCCCCCTAAACAGAGGCAAAATAGGGAGGATGCGCCAGACCGCGACGGCGGATCTGTGGAACCAGAGGAACCAGAAGCGCAACAGCCTCCACCTCCTGCGCCAGAACCAGCACTACCACGACGGTCTGCACGCTTGAGGAAAGTACCTACTCGTCCTGGCAACGTCTATGGGGAAGACAGGCACCCCACAAACATAACTAAAGACGTTGAACGGAGTAGCAAGTGGAAAGAAATGGTTGGAAGACAGCCTGGTCGCTCCAGAGCTGATAGTACACCAGGGCAAAGGCAGATTCCAGGAGGATTTCCTGAGACAAACCCTGACCCTCCACCTGCTGAGAGTGAAGCTCCGCCAGAACCCTCAGAGGATGAAGTAGATGATTTATTGTCACGCCTTGCTCAGGAAGGGGGAGTAAAATTCCTAGATCATCTGCTTGCCAAGGCAGTTCCATCTAATGATCTGGAACCACTGGACACTTCTAATATACGGGAGTGGACCTATAAAGATATAATACGCATGCCTGCAGCACAACAAAAGGAATGGAAGACTGCTTGTCGCGAGGAACTAGAGGCACTTCGCAGACGTAATGTCTTTGAGCTTGTGGAACCCCCTAAAGGGAGGAAAATAATAAAAAATAGATGGGTCTTTGATCAAAAGACTGATGGTCGCAAGAAAGCCCGGCTTGTTGCCAAAGGCTTTTCTCAGGTTGAAGGCGTTGACTATGATGAAATATTCTCACCAGTAGTGCGCTTCGAGACTGTCCGGATGATGCTCGCGCTTGCAGCACTAGAGGATTGGCACATCACTGGACTAGATGTTAAAACTGCCTTCCTATATGGAGAGCTTGATGAAGAGCTATACATGGAACAACCTGAGGGCTTCAAAGCCAAAGGGCATGAAAACAAAGTACTGCGACTAAAACGCGCCATTTATGGACTTAAACAAGCTGCTCTAGCATGGTGGAAAGCGCTGGATAAGTCCATGGCTGCGATGGGCTGCAAAAGGCTATTATCTGACTCAGGACTCTTTACCCATAGAGGAAAGAGTGGCGCCCTTGTAGTGATCATTGTCTATGTTGATGATGTGATCTTTATGGGTTCGGACAAAGCCCTTTTAAATGAACTTAAGAATAGGTTCATGAAGGCTTGGGAATGTCGCGACTTGGGTGATGCAAAGGAATTCTTGCGTATGCGCATTCAGCGGAAACATGGAAAGATCTTTTTAGATCAAACCGCTTACTTAGAAAAGGTGCTGCAACACTTTGGACTCGCAGATGCGAAAGCAACTGCAACTCCACTTCCTGAAGGGTACCAACCTGTACCTAATAATTCACCAGTCAACCCAAGCGTCAGGAGCAAATACCAGCAAGTTATAGGTTCACTCCTATACATAATGCTTGGGACTCGTCCTGACATCGCCTATGCAGTTGTTAAACTATCACAATTCGCTGCAAACCCTTCAGAGGACCATTTAAACAGAGCACTCTATATCTGTCGCTATTTGCTCGGGACTTCTTCATACTCTTTGGTGTATGATGGAAGATCAAATGGAGGCTTAATTGCCTATGCAGACTCTGACTGGGCTTCAAACCCAGATAATAGGCGATCTACCACAGGTTACATGGTTAAACTGGCTAATGGGATATTCAGTTGGAATTCTAGAGCGCAAAAGACAGTCGCATTATCTTCCACTGAAGCTGAATATATGTCGCTGTCGGATACTAGCAGACAATTAGTTTGGATAAAGTCACTCTTTACTGAGCTTGGCATCAAACTAAGCCCAATACCACTCTGCGGTGATAATCAAGGGTCCATCTTTATGGCCTCAAACCCTGTCCAAGAGAAGCGTATTAAACATATTGATATACGCTATCACTACATAAGAGAAGTAGTGAAGGACAAGAAAATAGAACTATTCTTTATAGATGGTTCAGAGAATCCCGCAGATATGTTTACCAAGAACCTAGGGCGTATTAAGTTCGAAAAATTCAGAAGTCAGTTAGGACTTGAGTTTTACTTGTCCAACTAAGTCACAAGGCAACAAACTTGGCCTTGAGACAAGCCTGAAAATTCCATTAATACTATGGAAGGTATATCGAGTGACGCTTGAAGACATTGTCTTCCGCATACATAGATTCTTCTCAACCAGAGAATCACAACATTTCCGCTCATTATACCAAAAAATCAGCCCAATGAACTGTAATAGTTCAAAAGCTGAAATGGGATGGTGAAGAGAACTCGGTCTCGAAACCGCTCTCATGGTTCCGAGATAGACTCCCTTCTAATCATGGCTAGAATATTAATTCGCCTTACACACTTGCTTAGAGCGCTTAGTAGCTGCACTTAGCAAGGGGGAGTGTTGAGCCGTAATACTTACTATAAGGCTCATTACGTAGGAATGACAGTACGATTAGTTATGCTATACACGTAATTCGGAGTATTTAGTCATATGATATATGTACAGAATCCCCTTAAGGGATTATTCCGAGTCCACCGGTGATTAGACATTAGGCGACACTGAAAACGCGATATTGTGGACGCCTCTACTCATCACTTTTCCCCAAACGGACATGGGTGGACCATAGAGTATATAAATCCTACTATAGGAGCGAGTACCTATACACATCTCTCTCCACCCCACTCTGAGCTTCCTCTGCTTCACTCTAAGCCTCGTCTAAGCTCTCTATTCAGGTAAGGGTCTACCTGTACACTGCGTGCATTGCTGCGCAACACGCGCAAGGTAAAATGCCTGCTGCCTCACATCCTCCGTCTGATACAAGGGCTAAAGCCTCTTTCAATCGAATTCATTCCGATTTGAAAAGCTTCCCTTTACCGTCATACCATAAATACAAGTATTTCATTGTCTTCTTTGATGACTATACTTCGTTTGCATGGATCACTCTTTTACAGGACAAAGCCTCTGCTATTACTGCTTTAAAGCAGTGGCTTGTGCTAATTAAAAATCAATTTAGCGCTACCATAAAAGAATGGATGTCTGATGCCAGCGGTGAATACAAATCGGATGCTTTCTTAAAGCAGCTTAAGGATGCCAGTATTACAGTGCTACAGTCAGTGCCACATACACCTCAGCAAAATGGGCGCGCTGAGCGCTTTATGTGCACTATAATGGACAAAGCTCAGGCTATGTGCCTTGACACTTGTTTACCACAGAGCTGGTGGGAATTTGCAGTCTTACACACTGCACATTGTTACAATAGAACCCCCATAAGTCGCCTTCAATGGCAGACTCCTTACAAACTATTACACAATGAAGTCCCTGATATATCGCATCTTAGAGTATTTGGTTGTGGCACGTATGTACATATTCCAGAAGCTCGCTGGGTGAATAAACTTTCTCCCAAAAGCGAGCTGATGATCTACCTTGGTAGAGGACTTGGAATGAAGGCTGATGTCTTCATGCGCACACCAAATACCTTGTTCTATTCAGACAAGGCACTCTTCGATGAAGCTCTATTTCCTAGGTGTCCTATTGACAATCCTAGACGTGAACCCTGTGGTGTAACTCAGTTAGATGAAACAGTTCCAGATGAGCTGTCTAAAGACCATACCACTCCTGGTGATGATGACAACCTACCACCTGAGCCTCCTATTACCAAAGGGAGAAGCGCTCCCCAGCCAGCTGCTGGACCCCCTCCTAGTACTCATACTAGAGGAATTGGATCGCAGCTACCTCCACCTTTACCCCCTGTACCAGTACCTGGTCCTAGTGAACCTAGACATTCAGAGCGTACAAGGAAACCAGTTACTCGTCCTGATAATGTCTATGGAGATAGGCCTCCTACTACAATTATTCGAGACATTGCGCAGACTTGCACATGGCAACAATTGACACAGCTGCAGCCAGGTAGCTCCCAGCAGCGTCTATGTCAAGATCGGATGGCCTCAGGTGACATTCCTGAACAAGCTGATCCTGATTCTTCTGGTGCACAGAGTGATAATCTGCATGATTCAGATGAAGTAGATCAGCAACTTCTGATCCGCCTAGCTCAGGAAGGGGGAGTCAAATTTCTAGATCTTCTGCTCGCCAAAGTAGTTTCACCATTGGATCTAGAGTCACCTGATACCTCTAATATCTGTGAATGGACCTATCAGGACATTCTTAAAATGCCAAGTGAACCCCAGGAGGAGTGGCGTAATGCGTGCAAAGAAGAGCTTGCCTCTCTTCGCAAACGCAAGGTCTATGATCTTGTTAACCTGCCACAAGGCAGAAGGGTGATCAAGAATAGATGGGTATTTGACTTAAAGTCAGATGGCCGTAAGAAAGCTAGGCTAGTTGCCAAAGGCTTTTCACAGGTTGAAGGCATAGATTATGATGAAATATTCTCGCCAGTGGTACGGTTTGAGACTGTCTGGATGATGCTCGTGCTTACAGCGCTGAAGGATTGGCACATCTCTGGACTTGACATCAAAACTGCCTTCCTGTATGGAGACCTCGATGAGGAACTCTATATGGAACAACCTGAAAGGTTTAAAGACCCTAGCCAACAAAACAAAGTCATGCGCCTTAGGAAAGCTACATACAGACTTAAACAAGCAGCACTCACTTGGTGGAGAGCACTGGATAAGTCCATGAGCACCCTTGGCTGCACACGACTTCAATCAGACTCAGGTCTGTTTGTGAATGAAGACAAAACAATTGTAGTTATTGTTTATGTCAATGACGTTCTTTTCCTTGGAAGAAGTAAAAAGGACATAGCATCCCTGAAGAGACGCTTTATGGACATATGAGAATGCAGAGACCTGGGTGATACCAAAGAGTTTCTACACATGCGCATATTACATTCTAAGGGTAGAATCCTGATAGATCAGCAGGATTACCTTCAGAAAGTGCTGCAGCGTTTTAACCTGATTAATGCCAAATCAGTACCTACCCCACTACTGGAAGGGTATCGTCCATCCCCTAATAAGGGAACTGCAACCCCAGAGCTCCGCGCGTCATACCAACAAGTGATAGGGTCTCTCCTATACACTATGATTGGTACGCAACCAGATATTGCCTATGCTGTTACAAAAATGGCGCAGTTTGCTGCCAATCCATCTGAGGACCATTATAAGTATGCACTTTATATTTGCCGCTATTTACTTGGTACCTCAAACTATGCTTTAGTCTTTGACAGCAAAAGCGATGGTGGTATAATAGCATACACAGATTCTGACTGGGCCTCTGACCCAGTTACCAGAAAGTCCACTACAGGCTACTTAGTAAAGATGGCTAATGGAGTGTTCTGCTGGAATTCTAGAGCACAGAAATCTATCGCGCTCTCATCCACTGAAGCAGAATACATGTCGCTGTGTGATACAAGCAGACAATTGGTCTGGATTTGCTCGCTTTTTAGTGAGCTTGGAATAAACCTCAGACCTATTCCATTATGCGGAGACAATCAAGGCTCCATATTCTTATCTTCTAATCCTGTTCAGGAGAAACGGATCAAACACATTGATTTGCATCACCATTACATACATGATGTGATCCGTGAAAAGAAGATAGAATTATTCTTCATTGAAGGAGCTGAGAACCCTGCTGATCTTTTTACTAAGAATCTGGGTCACATTAAATTCCTAAAGTTCTGGGAGCAGCTAGGGCTAGAGTTTGGCTCCTCGCCACTCATACACACCATGTCTGATGATGGGGATTCTTGATGGAGGGCATGAAGGAACTTTTGTACCTTTGAGTACACTATTTCTTCTACAGGAACACATGTTTCTCTATGTTCCTCCGCATCCATCGTTTCTTCTTCACAAAGAGCACCACGAGCAACTGTCTCCTCATAGAACAGGACAGAATCACCTAACTAGACATGGTGTGATGTCACTTTTCAAAAGCAGACATCTGGCTCTAAGCTTCTCATCGAACTACCAGAAGGGAGTTCATACGTCCTGTCCCTGATAGGGACGTAGTAATCATACTTCAAGTTGGAAGAATGTTGTTGATGATAGCCATTCACAACTTGATGAGACAGGTTAGAGACAGCCATAAGTCTCATTGACTCCTATGCAACGCTCACTCAATGCTCATTCCCAATGCTCATGAGATTGCTAGGTAATTGCTTAGACACGCTTTAATAGCTGCACTAAGCAAGGGGGAGTGTTGGAACGAGATAAGTATGTAAGGACCTTATCTATAGCAGTTATGACATTACAGTAGTATGTTCTCCTATTACGGTAGTCAGGATACGTACTATAATGGGTGCAATACGCCCTCTGAGTGAGAGAAGCCCTATGGCTATCTCAAAGTGGTAGTTTACATCAGGTGTGTGTAAAAATGCGATATTGTGGATGCCTGTACTCATCACTTTTACGCAAATGGTCAGGGTAGGACCATAGAGTATAAAAACCCTCCCATGGGGAGGGAGGCGAATAGGATATTCACTCTCTTCTTCACTTGCGCACCCTCTCCACTCTACAGTCTCTCAGCCTACTATAAGGTGAGAACACCATTCCTGTTTGCTGTGTGCATTGCTGCGCAACAGGAGCTTGCTGGTCTAGTAACTTGGTACTTGTTGTGGAGGTCGTCCCAACGGATTTCAACCCAGCAGGTGTTGTCGAAGTTGAATTCTACTGGTATGAGCCGGGAGTTGTTCTGTCAGTCAGTGTAGTAAGTGAAGTAGCCTGGGTTTTCTACATCATCCTTCCAGAATGCGTTCTCTAGATATCTCTTGGGGACGTTGCAGTCTCCTCTTCTGTCAATGTGATAGGGCCGGAAGGGCACCCAAAAGTCCTTTGTTGTTCTCGTAGGGTTGGCCACGGTGGGATCTTGGTCTTAATGTAGCGTCTACCATGGATGCTTGCCTGACTTAGGCCTCTCGGATAGTGGCAAACCTTTGCACAAAGAAGTTCTGTTGAAGCGCAGAACTAACAAGCGGTGGGTTAATAGCGAAAAGCTAGTAAGGACAAGTTAACTTCAGAGGTGAAGGGAACTCTATTACAACTGCATACCTAGTAAGGACAAGTTACTATAAAGGAACGCCTTATGAGTAAAGGTATGGTAAGAGAGGTAAAGAGAAAGGGGACTTACACTTCAGAGGTGAAGGGAACTCTGAAGTGTAGAGGCGAAAACAGCAGTCCTTATATACAGGACGCTTAGCTAAGAATGGTCTGTGCGCACAGGTGATCCAAACACAATACAGGTGGTCTGTGCGCCAGAGGGAGAAATGCCATTGGAGGGCATAGAACAATAGCTGCCTAAAGCAGACAATACCGGTATCTTAACAATAGAGAACAATAAGAGCCATGTATGACTCTATCAATAAAGATAAACAAAAGCGGTCCGTAAGAGTCCGGCCAAGTCCAAATTAGTCCGTAAGGGACAGATACCGTATTTAGTAAATGGGATGACTCAATCATATCCCATGAGACATGTGACTTGAATCAGTCGCGTCTCAACATCCCTCCATGATAGAGGCAGTCCATTTTGTAGGTATAGGTGTTTTATATAGAACCCAGAGTCGTACAGAAGTTCGGGATTGAGGTTGGAATCTTTGTGTAGATAATGTTCAATCCGAAGCGGTTTTTACACCCACTTCATGATGGTCCTGTGATAGAGGACTACCTTTTGAAGGGTGAAAATCTGTACTGAGTTGGAACAAGGTCCAACTCCTTCAGGGTTCTAAGAAGGGTTTTTCATAGCTCTCATTGTTTAGAGAACATGATGTGTATTTTACAGGACAATGTGACGTCCTTGTTGATAAACCAAGGATCGACGACCATTGACTGTGTAAGAACCCTTCTTACACCATTCCTAGATCAGTGACCATTTTGTCAAAGGGTTCTTTGGGCAGTGACTTAGTAAGTCCATCTGCAACCATTTCCCCTGTAGGAGTACGAATCAGGTCTATGACCTTATTTTCTACGTACTCCCTGACTACATGGTGTTTGATCAGGATATGTTTGGACCGCCTTCCAGTGACAGGGTTTAATGCTAAGTCTACAGCACCCTTGTTGTCACAGTGTAGGGGAATGGGGGAGGTGACCTCATACCCAAGTTCCCCTAGGAAGGTAGTGTACCACTGAGCTTGGTTAGAGGCCTCAGCGAGGCTCATGTACTCTGCTTCTGTGGTAGACTGTGCTATGGTCTTCTGCTTTCTGGTGCACCATGAAATGGCTCCATTGGCCAGCAAGAAGATGTAGCCCGAGGTGGAGTGCTTCTCTTCCTGATCTCCCCAGGAAGAGTCACAGTAGCCATGAAGGCCCGCTCCATCGGCGTCAGTCCCTCCAGCATAGCGTATCTTGTAGTCCTTTGTTGTGTTTAGATAGGCTAGGACATACTTGGATAGGCGTAAATGCTGAGGTGAGGGATTGGAAGCGAATTGGCTAAGGCGCGCAACAGCGAAGGATATATCAGGTCTGCTTCCTATCTGCGCATACAGCAGAGACCCAATTATCTGTTGATACTTCTTAATTTCAGAAGTAGAGGCCTGATCTTCAAATTTGATCAAGTGTGCCTCAGCGCCAGAGGGAAGAGGAGTGTATACTGGGTTGGAATCTAGCATTCCAAAGCATTCAATCACATCGCGGATGTAATCTGATTGGTTGATCTCCATGGTGCGGTTTGCACGATCTCTGGTGATGTTGACACCAAGATATGATTGGATTTCACCAAGATCAGTCATCTCATATCGGTTTGATAGAGAGACTTTCAGATTATTGATCTTTGACAGAGAACTCCCAAGTATAGTGATGTCATCTACATATAAGATCACAAATAATGTGTCACCCCCCTCTTGAAGATGATACACATATACTCCTGCATCAGAGTACGTCCGCGTAAAGCCTAGGTCACAAAGGACCCCATGGAATTGCACGTTCCATGCGCGGGAGGCTTGTTTTAGGCCATAAAGGGCCTTTTGTAGTCGGCACACAAGGTGCTCGGATCCAGCTGTGACGAAACCGACAGGTTGCTCCATATAAATTTCTTCCTCCAGTTCCCCATGAAGGAATGCCGATTTGACATCCATTTGGTGAATATGCCAGTCTTCAAGCGTAGCCAGCGCAAGAAGGAGTCTTAAGGACTCGAAGCGGGCAACTGGGGAGAAAGTTTCGTCAAAGTCCACCCCCTCTAGTTGGGTGAACCCTTTTGCCACTAGCCTAGCACGAAAGCGTCCATCTGCTTTCTTTTTAAACACCCATTTGCATTTAACCACCTTCCTTCCAGCAGGAAGGGGTTCTAATCTCCAGACGTCAAGCTTGTCGAGAGCATCCAGTTCATACTGGCATGCTTCAAGCCAATCGACAGCTTGGTCAGACTCCATAGCCTGCTTAAAGGTCTGAGGGTCCCTATAGCCGGGTACCTCTGCCGTATTAAGTAGGTCTATCATTCCCAGCCTACTGCTTCCTTGCACGAATTCATCGTCCTCTTGGAGATAGCGAGGATTCGTGAATCGTACCCTAGTGCTCCACCTTGGTCGATTAGGTGAAACCGGCTGGGTGTTCCTGGGAGATCTGGGAGTAGATCTGGGAGGAGACACTTCCCTATTGAAATTAGGGGCCGGAATAGGAGCGACTACTGCAGCACGCCTTGTGGAGCGAGTGCGAGTGCGGGTGGGTGCAGTATTGGTAGGGGGAGGGGCTTGGGAAGGGGGAGTGTGATATATTGTCTGGTCTGCCGCAGCAGGTGAGGTGTTGGGGGGTGTGCTAGGCTGTTGTTGAGGTTCTGCGGGCACCTGAATGGGTGGGAGTACAAAGACTGGTGTAGGTTCCGCAGGGGCAACAGCTGGTGTAGGCGGGCTAGGCACTACAAAAAAGATCTCACCGCCGGCAGCGCCTCTTTCGAGTTCACCAGACACGGGAGGGGAAGGAGTTTGAGAGTGACGAGCCAGATCACTCAGGGATGGGAAGGTGCTTTCGTCAAATGTAACATCTCGTGAAGAGACAAAGCACCGGCTATGTCTATCCCAGAGTTTGTAACCCTTTGATAAGGGTTCATAGCCCACAAACACGGCTTCCTTTGCTTTAGGATCTAGTTTGCGCCGGTTGTGTTCGGGTACATGATAGTAGGCTTTGCAGCCAAATACTCTAAAGTAAGAGACATCTGGGACTGTACCATCCCAGAGCTCCAGCGGAGTTTTCCACTGATTAGAACGAGTGGGAGTGCGATTGTAGATTTGCACAGCAGTTTGGACTGCTTGTTCCCAAAAGCCAAGGCTAAGGCCTGCATGATGAAGCATGCTGGTGCCTTTTTCCATAACCGTACGGTTAAAACGCTCGGCTCTCCCATTCTGTTGTGGAGAATGAGGCATTGTAAGGGTATGCTCAATTCCAGCTTCCAAAAGTATGCGCTTTAAGTCATTATTGACGTATTCGCCACCACGATCCGAGTGTAAGGTTTTGATGGGCTTATTTAGTTGTTTTTCAGCCCATGCCTTGTAGTGTATAAAGGCGTCCTTAAACTGATCTTTTGATTTCATGAAGACGACGACTGCTGCTTTGGAGTAGTCGTCTATGAACGTGGCGAAGTACTTGTTTCCTTGTATTGATTGGCTCTGCATGGGGCCAACAAGGTCACTGTGAATGACTTCAAGGGGTTTTTGTGCGCGTTTTGTGGAAGGGGGAAATGGAAGACGTGTAGATTTGCCGGTTTCACACCCATGGCATAGTGTACCGTCTTCAGGTGAATTGTTTATATTGAGTCCTTTTACCGACTCTTGAGCATATCTTTTTAGCGCGTCTTTGGACATATGTCCCATGCGCTGATGCCAGACATCAAGGCTAGCAGATGCAGGTGCCCGGACTGTATTTATGTGATGTCCATCGAGCCAATATAGGCCTGTAGCTTTGTGTCCTTCCGCAATGGTCTCCTCATTGAATCTTATAGAGAAAGATGTAGCATCAAAGCTGATGATTGCACCTTTGTCCGTTAGGGCAGGTGCGGATAGTATGCGCGAGTGCGTGTTGGGGAGGTGCAGCACATTAGATATTTTGAGGTCATAACCTCTGTTGGTTCGGATTGTAACCGTGCCAGTGCCAACGCTCTTGAGTAGAGAGCTGTCACCAAGAAGCACTTCTACTCCTTCGTGGGGTGTATAGGAGTCGTAGTCTTCAAGGTGTGGTGTAAAGTGTGCTGATGCTCCACTATCCATCATCCATCTTGTCGCTTTCTGAGTGTTTTTGGCACTCATCATGTAAAGGGAGACCTGAGGTACCTCATGTACCTCTTCTATTTTTCCAGAGCCATTAACTATAGTAAATAGACGGCTCTTTGGTACAGGTATGCTATTGGCCGCAGCAAACCTGTTTCCCGGAAGTGAGTCCGGGGCCTCAGTCATTGAGTTCTGGGCAGCTTTCCCTCGTTGCCCAGCCCTCCCTTTTTTTGCGTTCTCCTGGTCCCGTTTGAGTTTGTAACAGTCTGGCTTTTTATGGCCAGACTTTTTGCAGTAGTGGCAGATTATGTCCGGAGACACAGAGCTGCCCGATGCCTGCGACGCATGATCGTGCGGAGGCGAATTTTTCTTGACAGGGGCTATCTTGTTGTAAGATGCCGGGGGACCAGCGATACGGGATTCCTCATTGATGAACCTGTTGATGAGGTCCTGAGGTTGTAGGTTTGCAGGGGGGCCAGAGGCGAGGATGGTGCCTGCTATGGTGCTATAGGAGGGGGGTAGCGCGTCTAGAAGTATAAAAGACATTTGCATGTCTGAGACGGGCATCCCTTGCTCCACAAGGGTGTTCCTCGAGTCCAGCATTTTCTGGAGCTGAGGTTGGAAGGGGCTACCTTCCTGAAGCTTGGTATTTGCCAAGCCCACCCAAAGGTTGAAGGTGGCCATAGAGCCAACCTGACCATAGAGGTGATCTAAATGGACAAATTTGTCATGGACGCTTGGGAACAGCGCCTCTGAGACAATGCCCGAGAGAACTTCTGATGTGACTGAGAGGTATAGGAGGCCAGTGATGACCTCCTCCTGCTTCTCCCACATGGCTAGGATTGCCAAACCCTCGTCTGTTGGACCAACGGGTGCACCAACAACTCCTGCTGCAGGGGCAGGGTGGTGCGGGACATGGGGAGGTTGGGAATGGGTGAGGTGCCTCCTTACTCCATTCATCAACATGAGCGATGTGAAGGTCGCTCCCCATGTCTGCCAGTTTGTTCCATCCAGCTTGGAGAGAACGAGGGTAGGTGGGAAGGAGAGGTGGAATGTGGGCGAGGCCATTTGAGATGTTTGTGAATCTGGTTCCGAGGAGCAGTCAGAACCAGCCCAGATCTTGTTAAGGAAGGTAGATGTCCAGCCATAAGAGCGCTATAACTCCATAACACAGTAAGGTGTCATGCCTCAAGTTTGTGCGACTTGGAAGTTATTATAGTAGTGGAATCATTTTTTATGATGGCTGCCTTATACTGTGATCTTCTGAGGCCCTAGGAGGGCGAGTGGTCATGTCATACAGCTTTATCAGGGTCTAGCAAGAAGGGCTCATAGAAGCATTGTCCGGCGAAGGACGCTTCAAGGCCATCTCTAACCTTTAGGGCCAGGTAGACTGGGGCGACTAAGATGCACAGTAAAGGGTAGTACCCTAGAGAGGAGCCAACAGCAAATTCCAGAAACAATGATAGGGATCAACTCCCATAACAATTGTGACTGTCGTCTGTGGAGTCTCTAGAACAGACCATTAAGGGTCTTGGTACTAAGTAACTAGACTAGTGATACATGCCATGCAGCGAATCCTGCACAAAGGGAGCGAATACTTCTCCTGGCAGAGGTCTAGTCATAGCTACTATGTAAATACCATTATAGTATAGTAGCGTTTCCTAGTTGTGTCAGAGGGAAGGACTTCTGGGTTTGACTATTAACCAGGCCTTCACACCCCTTAAAGTGACCCAGGTATTAACCGAGTATCACCCAACCATTAGAAAGGCCTATAGCCGCAAGGGTCTTCCCCTATTGGCCTATGAAAGCACTTCCGGACGAAGACCGGGTATAGAAGATATACTAGGATAGTGCGCACGGAGGAGTTTAAGGTCATGAAGACCTTTCACGAGAACCTCCTTAAGAGGCTAGCCAAAATGGCACATGATAGAGTCATGGTGGACGAGAAAGGATGTGTCGAGATAAAGGGGATAGAGGATGCTCACTGAGGATGTAGAAGACGACAAAAAGATGTGGTCGGCTGAGAGAGCAAGGTGACACAAGAGTAGATCTGTAGGTATAACGCAAGTTAGTTATTAGGCATCAGGGCCCATAACCTGTTGAAGCGCAGAACTAACAAGCGGTGGGTTAATAGCGAAAAGCTAGTAAGGACAAGTTAACTTCAGAGGTGAAGGGAACTCTATTACAACTGCATACCTAGTAAGGACAAGTTACTATAAAGGAACGCCTTATGAGTAAAGGTATGGTAAGAGAGGTAAAGAGAAAGGGGACTTACACTTCAGAGGTGAAGGGAACTCTGAAGTGTAGAGGCGAAAACAGCAGTCCTTATATACAGGACGCTTAGCTAAGAATGGTCTGTGCGCACAGGTGATCCAAACACAATACAGGTGGTCTGTGCGCCAGAGGGAGAAATGCCATTGGAGGGCATAGAACAATAGCTGCCTAAAGCAGACAATACCAGTATCTTAACAATAGAGAACAATAAGAGCCATGTATGACTCTATCAATAAAGATAAACAAAAGCGGTCCATAAGAGTCCGGCCAAGTCCAAATTAGTCCGTAAGGGACAGATACCGTATTTAGTAAATGGGATGACTCAATCATATCCCACGAGACATGTGACTTGAATCAGTCGCGTCTCAACAAGTTCCTGTTCACTATGGCGTCAGAGTAGAAGGCGGGATGAGGTAGGATATGCTCGTCTAGTCCAAAGTAGGTGTGGATGTCTTTGTGGATTAGTACCCCTGCAGGTACCTTGGTGATGTAGCATGCGTAGGTCCAAGTGGGGCTGTCGAGGATATAGAAGGTGTGATAGGGTGAGGCGACTCGTTCGTTGCGGTACAGATGAATCTTATGGGCAACAGTGCCAACAGGGTATTCCACTGCCCACAAGGGAACTTGGGATAAGTCACAGGGGATCCCTGGTCTAAGGGGATATGCCGGACGACTCACTTAAGGGGGAGGGCCCTAGAGATGACGAGTAACAATGGTGGTATTGAAGAAGACCAAGATGCGGTTCTTGGTCTTCATTGTACTCTACTTATACAGATACACGCAGGCTTTAAAGCACCACTTCAAGAAGTACTAGCCAATGGCATAAGTAGAGCGAACCCTAATACAGCTATCCTAGTGTGAGTCACTCCAAGTCATTCCAAGATCTGATCCATATCATACAATCACATGTGCTGGAGCTTACCTGGCTGACTGATCCTAAAGTCCATGACAATATACTGCTGATGAGAGTGTCATAGCTCGTGCGTCAGTGTCCACTTCCTGGCCCGAGGCGCCGATCAGTCTGAAATGTAACATTGGGTATATTAATTAAAGGTCTCTCAAGAGTGATAGCACAAGGTTAATAAGAGTAATAGGGGAATGGAAAAAGGTGTCTGGCATCCGAGAGGTGGGGAAGCCGCCTCTTTATATGTTAGGCTTTCCTCCAGGACCAGCTTGCATGTGATAGGGTGGGTTTGGGTGAGCGAGGGATGACAATATGAATGACAAGTAAGGGTAAGTAAAGGCTCAACAATTGGCATGATTGGAGCAGCTTGACCATCGGCATGATTGGAGTGTGGAAGGAAGTGTGTATTGTACTTACATGAGCCTGGTCAACCCAACCAGTCCTCCAACTACAGTATCTCTTCCAGTAAAATGTGTCCCCATGGGGGAACTTGAATATTCTTGAGTTGGAGATAAATGAGGTCACAAGCTGACAAAAGGAGCTTTGGTAGGTCTAGAAGGCCAACGTCTACTAAGGAGAGATGTTGTAGGCATGAGGCAAACCCACTCAAAAATCTATTGGAAAGGTAAAGCATGTCCTTGAGCTGCCGGTCCTTGTATCCCGCAAGCTCTAGATGTGTCAGCAACAGAAATGGCACCTCCATCACCGTGACCGCCTTGACCACCTCTGAGTTCGCTATGTCAAGTTCAATGCGGTGTACACAATCAGGGTGCCCAAGTGCAGCAATGAGATCATCTTTGTCCTCCTGAATGTAATATTGAATGATAAGGGGAAACCCCAGCCAGAGACCGAGATCCTTCCTGAATGGCATTCCATTTGTGCAGCAAAGGTGTAGATTGGAATAGTGTGGTGATGCATATATGACTTGTCACCATCTTTGGCAGACCTGCACCAGTCCTTGCCATTCCCACATGCATCGGGTGGGGTGCTCATAAGGGTTTAATAGACAGATGGCAAATATTTCCTGAAAGATATCATCTGGGAGGATGTCAATTGTTGCTACATGTCTATTACTCTCTTCTGTGCCATGCCACTCAGTACACCATGCGAGTTCCAACCAGAATTTAGACATGTACCATCAGTATGAGCCATTTTGATTTTCAAGGTTATGCAAGGGCCATGTGTCCCAATGCTTGGGGATGACTCAGGAAAATCAAGCAGAGTATGTGGCTGTTGAATGCTGTTGATCAGGCAGGCCATCAGCAAATTCCCAATTATTACTGTAATATATTGTCACAGTTTTGTCAACAGTTCAAGACCAATGTCTCACACACTGTGTGCAAAGCAGGGTTTTCAGACCAATAAAACCTATAGAAAACCCTATGGAGTGTTAAACATAACCACTTATCAAGGGTTTTTTTAGGGTTTTCTAAGGGTTTTATTGGTCGGAAAACTCTGCTTTGCACGCAGTGACATACAGTACAGTAGCGCCCCGCCGGAGCTGGACCCGTGGGAAGTCCCCGTAAATGGAAACTTTCGATCGAGCTTCGCTGCAGCGCAACTTTTAGTCCTGTGGCCCGGCTCTGCAGTTCCCCGTTATCGAACACCCTCTATTTCAGCCTAAAGACACGGCTACTATTCTCTCATATCTGTGAAACTGAGAAGTGTTTAAAGGTATCTAGGGCATTTGCTAAATGGTTCTGACCCATTATATTGCCGTGATATTGACGAATCGGCTCCCCCATGCAACGACGCCAATCACCACATCCAACCCGACGCTCATGCGTGGGCCAGTTGAAACAATCAACCACAAATCTGAGAGGAGGAACTATCATGAGAACTGGACCAGACTCCAGAAAGCCCAGCCTGAGGTAGGTGGTGCATCAGTTTGCGTGTATGTGTGTACAGCCGACTCGATTCAGACTGATATTGATGATACTCTCTATTGGAGCCAACGGGTATCGGTTATGGGAGATTATCGCATTTGAACGTTATTACTGTACACAAAGTGACTAACAAAAGTTGCTCCAAGTTGCTTGGCTTCTGCATCTGGAAGATGATGTAAACTTGAACTTGATGAATGTCGTCGTACCGCATCAGTTCAGGTTCGCACCATCGAACTGCGAGTCACTGGATGCGTTACATTGGATAAAATAAGCGGCAGATCGACTCTAAACAGTATACATAGCAACCAGGCTATCGGTTTCGTACATCGCCATCCAGACAAGCATTGAATACTCGACCCCTGCCGAATCCCAGTACATCGGATATTGTTAATTGCATACGTATCGGTGGACATAGATGGTTGAAATTAGGATAAAAGAGTTGACGGTGCGCATGGCTGTGCAGATTAATGGAAAGTGAGAGTACTAGTGAATGGTGAGTCGACTTGGTGGTGAACGCGGTCACAATCGCACTCAACAAATGAGCCCTCGGACTTAGCTTCCATCGTGTGATACACCCGACTCACGGGCAAAACCTTCGAACGAAATGCAGCGAGGTATTATGTTATACAGATCATCCCCGTCAAAGTAGGGCCACGATGGAATGTGACAGAACTCCTGTACGTCCCAAAAGCGCAAGGACGTTCGTCAAGCCCAATGTGGAAAATAGAGGATCAAGCGACGTACCCCAAGACCGCAGCCGGGCTCGCACCGCACCCACTCCGACCAATCAAGCCACTCCATCAGCTCAGAGATCTGCCCATACGTCATTTCAGTAGCTTCCGTGGCTCCCGCCTCGTCTGCCGCTTCCACGTCGAAGAACTCGGCCCAGACGAGAACCAGCCGTCGACATATCTCGTGGAGCGTGTTCTCCACTGCAGCATGGATCCGTGCCTCCTGCGGCGTGAGTATGTCGAGAGGGATGAGTGAAGTCTGTGTTGTGGCACAGCGCTGCGCGACTGGCGCCGCCCAACTCAAGTTGGCCGATGCGGGAAGCCGCTCTGGGACGTCCGTTGTTGTGATATACGGCGCGAGCATGACGAGTAGCTGCGCGCGTGCTATGGCAGCTCGCTCGAGAGGACCCGCGAATGTCGTGTTCGGCGAAAGCAGGAAACGCAAATACTCGAGGCGACCAGCATAGCGCTCCGTGACGACTCGCGCGATGCTGCCCCAGTCGATACCGCTGCCTCCGTCTCTCTCGCGCGTGAGTACCGTCCGCAGTTCGTTACGTACTTGCTCGGTGTCCAGGGCAGAAATCCCCTCCAAGCGAAGGTGCAACCTATCCTTGCCGTAGCGTGCTTTGACGAGGCTCGACAACGAAGGATCGTAGAAGGTGACGAGCCCCGAGTAATCAGGACGCACGCGTGATTCCCCGGGCGCGCGGTCGTGCCAAGTTCCCGTAACGAACGCCTCAAAGCCATTGCGGCGCATGTCCGGAGGTGAGCCACGCCAGCCGGGTGGGAGCTTGGGTGGGCTGGGCTTGGGGAATGTCCCCGGAACGCCCGGGAGATGCCTGGGCATGGTCGATCGGTCCAAGGGTATGAGATCGAGGGAAGAGATGACTTCCATGGCGTCCAGAAAATTGCATATCATGGCCTCGCTACGATAGGTCAGCATTCCGGAGCGACGGGACATTCGGTGATTGCACGCACAAATGAAACTCCATTCGAACGAAGCCATCTAGACCAAGTGGCCTACCCCAATCACACAGAGCCTCGATGCGCTCTATTTCTGAAAAGATCTTGTCCGGTCGGGGTCGCCCCCACAAGAGGACATCCTGCGAATCCAGGGGACCGTCCTTCATTTTTGCTGCACTCAATCCATCAAAGTATACAAGACGGAGATCGCGCTTTGCCTGCAGCGAGATCATATGGCAGGACCGAAAGCATAGTATGGCAGAGTGTTCAAAGTCAAATGCAACCCAATCGGGTGAAATTGGCATTTGAGGGTCGGCACGCCCGTGGTACAAGATTGTCCCTTTGGGGATTGTCGCAGGAATAAGACTGTGACCTGGCGTAAGAAGTAGCTCCATGTGAGATTGGCGAGATCGGCACGGGTCTAAAGTGACGCACCATTTCTGCGGAGGGTGTTGGGCCATCGTTGTAGCAAGCCGTGTACGCTGTTGAAAATGAGGTGGTGGGTGGAATTTGGGTTCGGGGTCAAGTTCCACTCCCGATCCGATCCATGCGTCGGGCTCTCAGGCTGTCCAGGGAAGGTGGCCTGAAATGGACCGTTGCTGGAACGAGAAAAGACGGATGGGAGGACAAAGCCCGTTGTTGCTAGCAGGTATGGGAGGACACAGAGCAGTTGCCACATCATAAACGAAGGTGACTGGTTGATTTGCTTGTTGAAACGGACGCTTGATGCCCGGACGGGCGTCGCTTATGCTGGGGACTTCGATGGGGACTGCCCCGCGATCATGGCTTCTGAAGATACTGTCCTTCACCCAGTGTTCGGACAGCACCTGGTTGTCGGACAGTCACGGATTGTCACGCGTGCCGGGGAATGCAAGGGATGATCCTTACTGAGCTCACAAGTCCGAAATCTGAGGGAGAAGTCTACTATTGAAGTCTGAGGTGTAAAGTTGTAATTACATGGGCTATATACTGAGGAATGTAAGCTAAGGAAAAGGGTGCATTGGATAAACCGGAGAATGGTAAAATGAGGAGGGAAGAGTGGAGGCCGAGCGCGCAGCGCGGGAACGTGGTGCTGAGAAAGTGTACTGAGCGCAGCCAAGTGCGGCCTCAGGGAGAGACCAGGTGTATCACCGGGACAGCTTCACATTGAGTTTGTCTGAGTCCTTCCTATCCTTGACCTTCCCCAAGAACTCAGCAAGGCTTCTCTGAAGGATTCCGAGTTGATTTCAAGACAAGCGGAGTAAAGCTTCAAGAAAGCAACAAAACGCGTTCAGATTTTCCGAGTTATTTGGCCAGTAGGTGACTACCACCCTGAAGTTTCTGAACCAGGTTTGTGTAATTGCTGTTGATATTTGACACTAAAACTAGACTAAGGTGCAACACTAACCCAATTCGCAACCATGGGTTTTTGCTGGTGAAGGGCTATGGGGTATGGAGTTTGGCGTACCTATGGGTTATGATGTGTAAATCCCCGCCTACCAACTTGATGGACTCTGTGCACTCATCCTGTCTCGGCTAATTTATTATTACTTTCGTCAGAAGGTGTTCATACCATTACACAGTGTATAATGGGCTGGCAAACGGAGCGGACAGTACAAGTTGTTGTAGCCCGAGTCACATTGCAAAAGCACCCATAAGAGGTTAGGCCGTTTAAGGTGCGTTCCGGGTCCGAGCAGTGTCATCGAGTGCACGCCCGTATTTGCATGGCATCAAGTGTAACTTCAAGTAATTCTCCATCTAATGCAAACCGTGGCCTGAAAGTCTGGGCAGGCCCAAGCCACGATGGTAACTGCTCAGGCTTCTCAGGCCTGAGATATTGATATTTCAAGCCGAAAGCTACGGAAAGCACTGCCAGGACAAGGGCCAGGATCACAAAACACAACGTTGTCGATCATCCATTACTGTACCCCATCAGTTTCGTTCCCGCACTACCGAACTGCGGACCCTTGGATGCGATTGGCCCAGGCAATAGTTCATTCTAGCCAGTGCATAGCAGCTGAACTATCGGTCTTGTACATCGGCTCCCAGCCGAGCGTTGATGACTCAATCCCTGCAGAGTCTTATCGGCATGGCATACACGTCGCACATTCCCTGCAGACGTAGCTTGCATTGAAATGGGGAAAGGATTCGACTGAACGTGCGTCCATGCAGACTAATAGAAAGTGAGAGTACAAATGAATGGTGAGTCGTCCTAGTGGTGAACGCGGTCGCAATCGCAATCAACAAATGGGCCTCGGACTCAGTTTCTATCGTGTGATACACCCGACTCACGGGCAAACCCTTCGAACGAACTGCAGCGAGGTATCATGTTATACAGATCATCCTCGCCAAAGTAGGGCCACGATGAAATGTAACAGAACTCCTGTACGTTCGTCAAGCCCAATGTGGAAAATAGAGGATCGTCAAAGTGACATACGCCAAGACCGCAGCCGGGCTCGCACCGCACCCACTCCGACCAATCAAGCCACTCCATCAGCTCAGAGATTTGCCCATACGCCACTTCAGTAGCTTCCGTGGCTCCCGCCTCGTCTGCCGCTTCCACGTCGAAGAATTCGGCCCAGACGAGAACCAGCCGTCGACATATCTCGTGGAGCGTGTTCTCCACTGCAGCGTGTATCCGCGCCTCCTGCGGCGTGAGTATGTCGAGAGGGATGAGCGAAGTCTGTGTTGTGGCACAGCGCTGCGCGACCGGCGCTGCCCAACTCAAGTTGGCCGATGCGGGCAGCTGCTGTGGGACGTCCGTTGTTGTGAAATATGGCGCGAGCATAACGAGCAGCTGCTCGCGTGCAACGGCAGCTCGTTCAAGTGCGTCCGCGAACGTCGTCGTATTCGGGGAGAGCAGGAGACGCAGATACTCGAGGCGACCGGCGTAGCGCTCCGTGACGACGTGCACGATGCTGCCCCAGTCGATACCGCTCCCTCCGTCTCTCTCGCGCGTGAGTACCGTCCGCAGTTCGTTACGTACTTGCTCGGTGTCCAGGGCAGAAATCCCCTCCAAGCGAAGGTGCAACCTATCCTTGCCGTAGCGTGCTTCGACGAGGCTCGACAACGAAGGATCGTAAAAGGTGACGAGCCCCGAGTAATCAGGACGCACGCGTGTTTCCCCGGGCGCGCGGTCGTGCCAAGTTCCCGCAACAAACGCCTCAAAGAGATCGCGGCGCATGTCCGGGGGTGAGCCACGCCAGCCGGGTGGGAGCTTGGGTGGACTGGGCTTGGGGAATGTCCCTGGAACGCCCGGGAGATGCCTGGGCATGGTCGATCGGTCTAGGGGTATGAGATCGAGGGAAGAGATGACTTCCATGGCGTCCATAAAATCGCATATCATGGCCTCGCTACGATAGGTCAGCATTCTGGAAAAAACGAGACATTCAGTGATAGCATGCACGCACAAATGAAACGCCATTCGAACGAAGCCATCCAGACCGAGTGGCCTACCCCAATCACATAGAGCCTCAATGCGCTCTATTTCTGAGAAGGTCTTGTCCGGTCGGGGTCGCCCCCACAAGAGGACATCCTGAGAATCCATGGGACCGTCCTTCGTTTTCGCTACGCTCAAACCATCAAAGTATACAAGACGGAGATCGCGCTTTGCCTGCAGCGAGATCATATGGCAGGACCGAATGCACAACATGGCAGAGAATTCAAAGTCAAATGCGACCCAATCGGGTGAAATTGGTATTTGGGAGTCGGCACGCCCGTGGTACAAGATTGTCCCTTTTGGGATTGTCGCAGGAATAAGACTGTGACCTGTCGTAGGAAATAGCTCCATGTGGGATCAGCGATATCGGCACAGATCTAAAGTGACGCACCATTTCTGCGGAGGGCATTGGGCCATCGTTGAAGCAAGCCGCTTACGCTGTTGAAAATGAGGTGGTGGGTAGAATTTGGGATCGGGGGTGAGTTCCACTCCCAATCCGATCCAGGCGTCGGACTCTCAGACTGTCCACAGAAGGCAGCCTGAAATGGACCATTGCTGGAAGGAGAAAGGACGGATGGGAGGACAAAGCCCGTTGTTGCTAGCAGGTATGGGAGGACACAGAGCAGTTGCCACATCATAAACGAAACGAAGGTGACTTGTTGACCACTCAAAACGGACTCCTGATGCCTTGCCTGATGCTCGGGCGTTGCTTATTCTGGGGACCTTGATGGGCTCTGAAGATAGAATTTGTGCACGCTGATCCTGTCTTGGCTAATTTATTATTACTTCCGTCAATAGAAGGTGTTCATACCATTACATATTACTGTATATGGGCTGCCAGCCCAAACGGGGCGGGCAGTACAAGTTGTTGTAGCCCCGGGTCGTCGTCACCGCACCGTGACCTAAGTTAACTTAGAACCTGCACGGCATCACGTGTAACTTCGGGTTATTCTCCATCTAATACAAACCCGTGCCAGTGGGCCTCAAAGCCTGGGCAGGCCCAAGCCACGCTCGGGCTTCTCAGGCCTGAGATATTTTAAGCTGAAGCTACGAAAAGCCCAGCCAGGACAAGGGCCAGGACCACAAAACAAAACCTTGTCGATCATCCATTACTGTGCCCATCAGTTTCGTGTCCGCACTACCGAACTGCGCGCCCTTGAATACCATTGGCCAAGGCGGTACTTCATTCTAGCTAGTGCATAGTAACTGAACTATCGGCCTTGTACATCGGCTCCCAGCCAAGCGTTGATGACTTGATCCCCTTAGTATATCATATCAGTATATCATATCGGATATTGGCTCCATGTCGCTCATCCCCTGCAGACATAGCTTGCTTTGAAAAGGGGAAAGGATTTGACTGTACGTGCGTCCGTGCGGCGTGCAGGCCAAGGGGAAGTGATAGTAGTGATGATGAATCGTCTATTGGTAAACGTGGTCACGAACGTGATCAATAAACGAGCCCTCAGACTTAGTTTCCCGCATGTGATACACCCGGTCTACGAGCAAAACCCTCGAACGATCTGCAGCGAGGTGTCAAGTCATTTGGATCATCTTCTTCAAAGTACGGCCATGATGGAATGTAACAGAACTCCTGTATACCCCAAAGCGCAAGGACGCCCATCAGACCCAATGTGGAAAATAGAAGATCGAGCGACGTACCCCAAGACTACAACCGGGCTCGCACCGCACCCACACAGACCAGTCAAGCCACGCCATCAGCTCAGAGATGTGCCCACGCGCCACTTGGATAGCTTCAGTAGCTCCTGCCTCGTCTGCCGCTTCCACATCGAAGAATTCGACCCACTCAAGAACCAGCCGCCGACATATTTCACGGAGCGTGTTCTCCACTGCAGCGTGGATCCGTGCCTCCTGCGGCGTGAGCGCGCCTAGCGGAATGAGTGACGTCTGGGTCGTGGCGCAGCGCCGCGCGACCGGTGCTGCCCAAGTCAAGTCGGTCGACGCGGGTAGCTGCCTTGGTACGTCCGTGGATGTGATATATGGCGCAAGCATGACGAACAGCTGCTCGCGTGCAACGGCAGCTCGCTCGAGTGGATCCGCGCTCGACGTGTTTGACGAGAGCAGGAAACGCAGATACTCGAGGCGACCTGCGTAGCGCTCCGTGACGACTCGCGCGATACTGCCCCAGTCGATGCCACTTCCCGCGCCTTGCTTACGCGTGAGCACCGTCTGCAGCTCGGCACGTACCCGTTCGGAGTCTAGTGCTGAGATCCCATCCAAACGAAGGTGTGACCTATCCTTGCTGTAGCGTGCTTCAACGAGGCTCGACAATGAAGGGTCATAGAAGGTGACGAGCCCGGAGTAGTCTGGGCGTACGCGTGTTTCCCCCGGCGCGCGGTTGTGCCAAGTCCCCGAAATATATGCCTCAAAGACACTGCGGCGCATGTCTGGGGGTGAGCCACGCCAGCCGGATGGGAGATTGGGCGGGCCTGGCTGTGGGAGTGGAGACGGCTGGCCCGGGAGACGCTCGGGAATAGACGATTGGTTCTGGGGTATGACATCGAGGAAGGTGACGACTTCGGCGGCGTCCAGAAAATCGCATATCATGGCCTCGCTACGATAGGTCAACACCCCGGAGAAACGAGACATTCAGCGATAGCATGCACCCACAATCCAAACTCCATTCGAACGAAACCATCCAGGCCAAGTGGCCTACCCCAATCACATAGAGCCTCGATGCGCTCTGCTTCTGAGTAGTACTTGTCTGGACGGGGTCGTCCCCACAGAATGACATCCTGAGAATCCAGGGTACCGTCCTTCCTTTTTCCTGCACTCAAACCATCAAAATATACAAGACGGAGATCGCGCTTTGCTTGCAGCGAGATTACATAGCAGGATTCAAGGCAAAACAAGTAAGAATGTTCAAAATCAAACGCAACCCAATCAGGTGAAATTGGCATTTGAGGGTCAGCACGCCCGTGGTACAAGATTGTCCCTTTGGGGATTGTCGCGGGAACAAGACTGTGACCTGGCGTAGGAAGGAGATCGGAGCAGACCGGGGCAGATCTAAAGCGACGCACCATTTCTGCGGAGGGCATTGGGCCACCGTTGTAGCAAGCCGCTTACGCTGTTGAAAATGAGATGGTAGGTCGAATTCGGATTCGGGGGCAAATTCCATTCCCATCCAGGCGTCGGGCTCTCAGGCTGTCCACGGAAGGCGGCCTGAAGTGGACCGTCACTGGAACGTGACGACACGGATGGGACGACAAAGCCCGTCGCTGCTAGCAGGTACGGGAGGACATAACGCAGTTGCCACACCATAGGTGAAGGTGGCTGTTGGCTCAAAACGAACGTCGGACGTTCGGACAGGTCTAGTTACTAGTTACTAGTTACTACTAGTTACTCCAAGAGTTACTCCGCAGCCGTCGCCTGTTAGAGACTTCTTGCCCTGCGAACGTGGCTGGGGAGACTCGAAGATGCAATGAATTTGTGTACACACGACCTGCCGTCTGGTCTCTGTTAACTTGTTCTTATTTTTGTCAGTCAAGGCTCACCCAATCGCATACAACGACTCTGGCTGTAATTGGTACGCGTAATTCATTTGATTGCTTCACCATAAGGGGCCAGCCCAGGTCCCGTCCGACTCCGGTAGGCTTGCAAAGCGTGCAGCTAAACCACTCTTTCTTCCGTTGTCAATTGATGGGCAACTTAGATCTCATTCGTTTAGGCACAATGCTTGAGTTCTCACAAGAAGCAGTAGCATCTATCTTCCGCTTGAAGCTTCATGAGATTCGTTGGTGAGCACATCGAGCTGTTTTTCTAGAACGGACTGGCCACTTTGAGTACCCATGTGGTGAACTTCTACAATTGAGCATGTCATCCCGAATGTACAACCTGGGCCACGATCGAATCTCCGTGCCATCCCCCCTTCAAGTTACTGTAGGTTTTTCTTCACCGTGTGTCAGTGCGACATTAGATCAACATTAGATACTATGTGAGTTTAAAGTCAGGGGCGGCCCGTCGCTACGTCTTCACCAATATGTGGTGGCTCTATTGCGTTATCCTCCTGAACCTGCTAGCAGCAACGGCGTTTGTGCCCCGATTCGTGCCTTCGCGTTCTAGTGACAGTCTACTTCAAGACACTTTTCAAGCTCCAGAGAGCTCAACGTCTGGGTCGTATCGGGGGTGGAATTTTCCCCCAAACCCTAATTCTACCTACCATCTCATCTTCAATAGCGTAAGTGGTTTGCTACAACGATGGCCTAACACCCTCCGCAGGAATGGTGCGTTACTACATTATAACCGATCTCACGTAAAGGTGTGCTCACTCGTTTCCTGCGCTAGGCCACAGTATTATTCCCACGACAATCCCCAAAGGGACAATTTTATACCACGGGCGCACAGACGGCCAAATCCCAAATACACCCGATTGGCTTGCGTTCGACTTCGAACATGCTTACTTATTCTGCCGTGGGCCTTGCTATGTGTTCTCGCTACAAGCAAAGCGCGATCTCCGTCTTGTATACTTTGATGGATCAAGCGCAGCGAAAATGAAGGACGGTCCCATTGACTCACAGGATGTCCTCTTGTGGGGACGGCCCCAACCAGACAAGTGCTTTTCAGAAATTGAGCGCATCGAGGCTCTATGTGATTGGGGCAGACCGTTTGGTCTAGATGGCTTCGTCCGGATGGTGTATCATTTGTGCGTGTATGCTATACCTAAATACGACATCACTCGTGGTGCTGACTTATAACAGTGAGGTTATGATGTGCGATGTTCTGGATCCCATGGAAGTCGTCACCTTCCTCAATCTCATACCCAAGAATGAGACGACCATACCCAGGCGTTTCCCTGGCATTCCGTTTCCACTCCCCCCACCATTTCCATCCAAGCTCCCGACCGGCTGGCGTGGCACACTACCGAGTGGACGCCGCAGTTCCCGCGAGGCATATATCGCAGGAAGTTGGCACGACCGCGCGCCGGGGGAAACACGCGTCCGCCTGGACTACTCGGGACTCGTCACCTTTTACGATCCTTCATTGTTGAGCCTCGTCGAATCACGCCATGGAAAGGATAGATTGCACCTGCGTTTGGATGGGATCTCGGCATCAGATTCCGAGCGAGTACGTGCCGAGCTGCAAACCGTGCTCGCGCGTGAGCCAGGCGGAGGGAGTGGCGTTGACTGGGGCAGCATCGCGCGAGCCGTCACGGATCGGTACGCCGATCGCCTCGAGCATCTGCGTTTCCTACTTTCGCCACATACGGCGACGTTCGCGGACACACTCGAGCGAGCTGCCGTCGCGCGCGCGCAGCTGTTCGTCATGCTCGCGTCGCATATCACAACAGCGGACGTCCCAAAGCGGCTTCCCTCATCGGCTAACTTGAGTTGGGCAGCACCGGTCGCGCTGCGTTGCGCCACGGCGCAGACGTCGCACATTTCGCTGGGCGTGCTCACACCGCAGGAGGCACGCATCCATGCGGCAGTCGAGAACACGCTCCACGAAATATGTCGACGGCTGGTCCTGTTGTGGGTGGAGTTCTTCGACGTGGAAGCGGCAGACGAAGCGGGAAGCTACTGGGAGTTCTTGAAATGGCACGTGGGCACATATCTGAGCTGATGGCCTGGCTTGACTGGCCAGAGTGGGTGCGGTGCGAGCCCGGTTGCAGTCTTGGGGTACGTCGCTTGGTTCTCTGTTTTCCCAAGTAAGAACTAACGGGCACGTTGGCGGCGAACAGGATACTTGTTACGCTCCATCGTGGCCGTTTTTACAAGAAGATGATCCATATGACATGACACCTCGTTGCATATCGCTCATACATCCGGCTCGTTAATGATACCCGCATATCACATCATCTTCTTTCTTTCTCTTTCTACTGTTGTGAGTGGGTACGGATCTAGCAAAGCGCCTGTCAACACTTTTCTTAAATCACAGCGCGATCCTAAACCATAAACTCTTATTTAGGACTTACTTCCCTGATTAGACTACCGGGTCAGAGTAAATAACATCGTTGCTTGTAAGTGGTGAGAAAATATATATTGGGGTCGAAAGAGAAGAAGTGGCATCAGCAATTTGACATAAAAGTTTTTGCTGGTTTCACAACCCTAAAACTGCTAAAAACCATATAAAACAGTGAAAACTATGCCTATTCTGAGACTTGGTGACCCAAGTCCAATTTCATGGAAACCCAAAATTTCAACAAGCGTGAGAATGGTATGGCCTTATCCTTTTCTGGAATAGTAAGGGGTCTGTGAAGAAAAATATAATCAATGGCAAATAAATAACACGGCAAATTAGCATGAAACACTAGTGAAGTAAATAGGCCCCCAAGCCCCAGGTTTCCAGGAACCCGGAATACGGCAAAAAAACGTCAATAACAGCCGAAACTACAGGAAACTTTTCTGTCAAAATCCTGATGGCCTCAAAAGGTCTATGGAGCAGTCATCTTGTAACTCTCGGTCTGCAGGTCTGTCAGCGCTACACGTATCATGGGGTTCTTGACTACAAATGTCATCTGCGAGCAAAAATCCCGTAGGAAAAACGTTGCTGTTGTCGGAACATACATTCAATTTCAACCTCTCTTCGAGCTGTACAGCGCACCGTACCAATTTTTGGTATTTACAATGTCGACTAGCAGTGAGTGGGCCCTGATTTTAGACTGGAACTCCACTCTCCACAGCACAAAGAGAAAGAGGAAGTCATATAATATATGGGTATCACTAATCAGTCGTGTCTTCGAGTGATACACAACGAGGAGTCATGTCATACGGGTCACCTCCCATGGGGAACGGCCACGTTGGAACGTAACAAACCTCCTTCACCGTCAACGCGCCTGTCAGTCCTCGCCCAAAAAATAGAAAGCCAAGCGACGTACCCCAAGACCGCATCTGGGCTCGCACCGGACCCATACAGACCAATCAAGCCACGCCATCAGCTCAGAAATCTGCTCATGCGCCATTTCAGAGGCGTCTGTAGCTCTCGCCTCGTCTGCCGCTTCTACGTCGAAGAACTCCACCCATACAACTACCAGTCGCCGACATATTTCTTGAAGCGTGTTTTCAACTGCAGCATGGATGCGTGCCTCCTGCGGCGTGAGTAGGCCCAGCGGAATATGCGACGTCTGCGCCGTGGCGCAACGTTGCGCGATCGGTGCTGCCCAACTCAAGTCGGCCGATGCGGGAAGCCGCTCTGGGACGTCCGTTGTTGTGACATATGGCGCGAGCATGACGAGCAGTTGCGTGCGCGCTATGGTAGCTCGCTCGGGAGGATCCGCGAACGTCGTGTTCGGCGAGAGAAGGAAACGCAGATACTCGAGGCGACCAGCATAGCGCTCTGTGACGACTCGCGCGATGCTGCCCCAATCAATGCCGCTCCGCCCGTCTTGCTCGCGCGTGAGCACCGTCTGCAGCTCTGCACGTATTCGCTCAGAATCCAGCACCGAAATCCCTTCCAAACGAAGGTGTAACCTATCCTTCCCGTGGCGCGATTCGATAAGGCTTGTCAGAGAAGTGTCGTAATATGTGACGAGCCCCGAGTAGTCCAGGTGGACGCGTGTTTCTCCCGGCGCGCGGTCATGCCAACCCCCCGCGAGATATGCCTCGAGGAAACTGCGGTGGTCACTCGGGAGTGAGCCATGCCAGCCTGGTGGAGGCTTGGATGGAGGTGGTAAAGGGATCGGAATGGGAGGCTTTGGAAGGGGCGGAAAGCCTGGGGGACGCCTGGGTGTGCTCATTTGCTTCTTGGGTAAGACAGCGAGGAAGGTGACGATTTCCATGGGGTCCAGAACATCGCATATCATAACCTCGCTGTCGTAAGTCAGCATCCGAGGCAGAGCATTCAGCAATGGTATGCACGCACAAATGAAACTCCATTCGAATGAAACCATCCAGACCAAATGGCCTGCCCCAATCACATAAGGCCTTGATGCGCTCACGTTCTGATGAGGCCTTGTCCGGTTGAGGTCGCCCCCACAAGAGGACATCCTGGGAGTCCATGGGACCGTCCTTCATTTTCGCTGCGCTTGATCCATCAAAGTATACAAGACGGAGATCGCGCTTTGCTTGCAGCGAGATCACATAGCAGGACTGAAAGCAGAACAAATAGGAGTGTTCAAAGTCGAACGCAAACCAATCGGGTTGATTTGGAATTCGACCGTCTGTGCGCCCGTGGTATAGAATTGTCCCTTTGGGAATTGTCGCGGGTACAAGACTGTGGCCTAGTGCAGGATGCGAGTGTGGGCACACCTTTACGTGAGATGGGTGAAAATGTAACGCACCATTTCTGCGGAAGGTGTTGGGCCACCGTTGTAGTAAACTGCTTACGCTGTTGAAAATGAGGTGGTGGGTCGAATTTGGGTTCGGGGGCGAGTTCCACTCCCGATCAGGCCCATTGCTCCCGGACTGCACTCGAAAAGTGGCCTGAAGTGAACCGTCGCCAGAATGACTCGGAGAAGGCACGGATGGGAGCACCAAGGCCGTTGCTGCTAGCAGGAACGAGAGGACATAGAATAGTTTCCGCATCATGGCGGTAGATGGACAGCCGATAAGAGCGGTAGAACGATGATTCGGACCACTGAAAGCGACGCGCGGCTTTTGCACAGGACTGGTTACTACTCCGCAGCATCACTTATCGGAGACTGCAGCTTGCCGCCCAGAAAATTTGTTGAGACTTGAAGCTCGAAGCTTGAATCCATATTGAATTCGTGCACACTCATTTTGTGGTTTTGTCTACCAGTGGTGAGTGGCCCATCCCATTACAATGGGTTACAAAACGGGACTAGTCTGGAGAGTACTGTATGTAACAGCCCGATGAATGATCAGTTTGTGAGCGCCGATAAGAGGCTCCAGTGGGTGTATAAGCTAACCTTAGTAAAACACTACCAAATTCGAATAATGCATGATGTCTAGCAGCCCCTCAACGAACTCTTTTTTTTTGTAAAAAAGTTGCTGTATCGTGAAGGGGGGGAACGTACATCACGCTCACCGGCCCATGCCAGGGTTCGATATGTTAGTTGAGCCTGAGAGCAGGACTGCGCACTGATTTCCGGCGCTCTCCACGGGCCGGCGTGCCCAGAGTTCAGCTTATCCCGTGACACGCCGGCCAACACCGTGAGAAATGGCTGACATCCTCATAACACCACATGTCACGGTACGCACGAAACGGACTCTTACTTACGGTGATGACCTCGTCTGTAAGCAGTAATGTGTCATGGACAGTAGTATCAGTCAGCAGGGTAGCACAATCACATGCCGATAAGGCATTAGTCAACACTAGGATAGTTGTAGTAGGGTTCGAGCTACATACGCTATTCGTCGTACGGATTCAGGAGGAGCTTTAAAGTGTCCTCATACATGTATAAATAGTGGCTTGATGAGACCAAGATTCGCCATCTTGGTCTTCTTCAATTCACCACTTCTACTCATCCCTCTACGCGCGATTCGCTTGTCTCTTTCAGAGCAAGTCGTCTTCATCGATCCTCGGATTACCTAGTGGCACGACTTGCCCTAAAGTACACTCAGATCACATGCCCGTAAGCGCCGTGTATCCCGTGATCAGGTCACGTGACCTCGAAGAGATATTCTGCTAAGTCGTGAACGCCCTTTCGTGTCCAAGTCGGACTAACGCCAGTGGTGGCGTTACATTAAGACCAAGATCCACCCACCGTGGCGTTCACAACTCGAGATCAGTGGAGAAACTTCCAGACCTACTCCCTCGAACGACGAGGAGACCGAAACGTACCAACACAATTCCTAGGAGCTGCTAGGTGGAGAGAATACCGAGGAGAAACAGGATACTTCGTGGACTTTGCGTCAGGGCCAACCCGATACCGCCCCGTTGAGTTCAACTTTGACAATTTGTGCTGGGTCGAGATTACTTGGAACCCCGTAGACAACCGATACGACGCAGTGCGACCTGCAGGAAGAAACTACAACTGCGATATCGACGCAAGGAACCTACCCACACGTGAAGAGTGGGGACGCATAGACGGACAACCCGAAGAAGAACCTAGCACCTCCGAACCAAGAACCCCCGCCCCATCCGAGACCAGCGGAGACGACGAAGAATCCGACAACGACGAAGAATCCGAAGTAGGAGAAATAATACAAACAGCTGAGTCCCTACGTATCAACGAACCCGAAAACATCGAGGTCCACCCACCCACAGACATGGCAACCGCAACAATTACTCAAGAAGATCTGGCTCTTGAAGAAGCCAGAAGAATCACCGAAGAGGCCGAATCCTACCTACGCCCCATCAACCCAACTACAGGACACCGCATGACCGCAGACGATGCAGCCATCTTCAGAGCAGTAGGCCCAGACGTTCCTGACCCACCACCAGGCGCAGGAGGACCCCCAGCACCCAGAAGACCGGGGGGCCCCTTCGGTCAAGGACCACCAGGAGGTGGAAGACCGCCACATGGAAGAAGACAGCCTCAATTCGGAGGAGGAGGCGGAGGGGATCCCTTCGGAGGAGGACCACCACCCCCGCCACCGCCGGCAGCGGAACCAGCGCCAGGAGCACCACACGGGTCGGACAAGCTAGTAGGAGAAACCCCGACTATATTCGACGGAAACAGAGATGAGTACGAATCCTTCCTCACGCAGTGGCACATATACTGGGGACAGAATTCAGAGGCGCCGATCATGACCAACGTCTACCGGCGATGCCTGCTGTTCTTAGGTTTCATCAAAGGCCCGCGAGTATCCAACTGGACGCTCGGATTTCTCCAGTGGCTCAACAACGAGCTACATCAAGGACGCAACCAATACGACCCATTCCTATGGGACACCTTGACTGCGGGATTCTCCGACCGCTTCTCGAACGTACTCGAACAAGAGCAAGCGCAGGCCACACTGGCCAAGGGATTTAAGATGATTGGCGATGATATTGACTTGTACGTCACCAATTTTGAACAGTTGGCACGGAAGGCTGACTATCGCCTCAACGACCGCCAAACATTGGACCGATTCACGGTGGGCCTCCCGAGAGCCCTATTCACCAAAATCTACGAGCTGGACGACCCACAAACCTTCAATGAGTGGAAGGAAGCAGCACTGCGCAGACAAAAGCAATACATCCACCTACGCGCCCGACTAGGGCTCACCACCACCCCTCGCAATACCCCAACACCACGACCTCAGCAAAACCGTGGATACACCCCGCAATGGGCGCCACCCAGGTTTCCACCTCCGTGCTATGACCCGAACGCCATGGACACATCAGCGGATAGAACACGCGCACGCCTCGCAGAGGTAGGCGACCCAAACTGCAGAAACCAACGACCACCCTTCCCACCAAGGGGAGGGCCGGGGCAGAATCGCGGAAACGGACCACGCCACGACATGAGGGAAGTGATATGTTACAACTGTAACAACCCAGGCCACTTCTCACGCGACTGCACACGCCCTAGAAAACTGAGGCGACAATTCCAACCACGCGCAAGCACAAGTCGCAGCATAGAAACCGACTACTACCAAGAACCCGCAACCGCACGCCGCACAGAAACCACGGCCGAAGAACAAGCCAAGGGGTGGATGGAGACACTGAGGGGAGCTAGTGACAAGGTCAAGGACCTCGTATTCAAGGATCTCTGGACCCAAGAGGGTTTTCAGGACGCCTGAACCCAACGGCCTGGGTGAGGGCAGTCAATTGTAACTCTGTAATCATGACTCGCTACCGTTCGCTACGAATTCCAGTCTCGATTCACACCAGTTACTCCATGGCCGACATCAAAGGGCTCGTCGACTCAGGAGCCACCGACAACTTCATATGACCCGCATTCGCCAAACGCATGGGTCTCAGGCTACAAACCCTTGAAAAACCAAAGAAAATATGGAACATCGACAATACGGAAAACAAAGCTGGGTCTATTACGCATTTCATAGACCTAGATGTCCAGACCAACGGTGTTTCAAAAATTATGAGATTTCTAGTCACCGACATAGGGAACGAAGACCTAGTCCTCGGGTACCCATGGCTAGCCACCTATGAACCAACCATCAGCTGGGCGCACGCTACCATTCACGAAGAAGCCCTTCCGGTAGTACTCCGATCGATCAACCCCACAGAAACGCAAACCACCATCGCTAAGGCAATGACCCAAGAAGAAGCCGAAGACGTAATCCAAGAGCTTGAGGAAGAATGCCAGATACGTACCACAGCTACCAAACTCGCCATAGCCGCTAACCAAAACACTGTCGTGACAACCCTCCCCGAACCATACCAGCGCTTCGCAAAAATCTTTAGTGAAGAAGCATCACACCGATTTCCACCATCACGACCATGGGACCACGCAATCGACTTCAAACCAGGCACGCCTCCAAGCATCGACTGCAAGATCTACCCAATGTCACAGGATGAAGACGGACAACTGCACGAATGGCTAGACGAGCAACTCAAACTAGGGTACATTCGCCCATCGAAATCGCCATACGCCTCGTCATTCTTCTTCATCAAGAAGAAGGATGGCAAACTACGACCGGTCCAGGATTATCGAAGGATTAACGCATGCACGGTGCGCAACCAATACCCACTACCCCTCATGTCGGAACTCATCAACGACCTGGGAGACGGGCACATATTCACCAAGCTCGATGTCTGATGGGGATACAACAACGTACGCATCAAGGAAGGGGATGAGTACAAAGCAGCCTTCAAAACGAAATACGGACTTTTTGAGCCACTCGTCATGTACTTCGGACTCACAAACTCACCAGCAACGTTCCAGAATATGATGAACGACATCTTAGGCGACACAATCCGAGCCTTTGCGGCAATGGGAACGATCATCCGTGTCTACATGGACGACATCGGAATCGCAACGCTCGAACACGCGGGCCTTCAAGCGCACATCGACGCCGTCTGCGCAGTACTTCAAGTAGCACTAGACCATGATCTGTACTTCAAACCGTCCAAGTGTACCTTCCACCAACCGCGAATGGATTACCTGGGGGTAATCCTTGAAAAGGGGGTAACTCGCATGGACCCCGTAAAAATCGCTGGTATACGTGACTGGCCCACACCTACGAAGGTACGAGACGTACGTTCCTTTTTGGGCTTCTGCAATTTTTACCGCCTCTTCATTCGCGGTTTCGCCACATACGCACGAGCCCTCAACAAACTCACACGCAAAGACGCAGAGTGGACGTGGGGCAAAGACGAAGAAACGGCCTTCCAAACCCTCAAACGCCTAGTCACAAGCGAACCAGTACTCGCACATCCCACGCTGACAGACCAATTCGAACTCGAAGTAGATGCATCGGGATACGCAGTAGGTGCAGTACTCCTACAGAAGAAGCAAGACGGGAAAAGACACCCCCTCGGTTACTTCTCGGCCACCCTAAACGAAGCGGAACGCAACTACGACATCTATGACTTGGAACTCCTGGCGATTGTCAAGGCACTACGACACTGGAGACTGTTCCTGGCAGGCTCACCACACAAAATCAAAATCTTCTCCGACCACCTCAACCTCACACACTGGAAGACACCACAAAAGATAAGTCGCCGCGTAGCTCGAGAAGTCCTGGAACTTATGGAGTACAACTTCAAGATCCACCACATCAAAGGGACCAACAACAGCCGCACGGATGCGCTATCGCGGAGACCCGACTACGACAAAGGAGAACGAGACAACGAAGGAGTCATCGTCCTACCTGAGAAGGTATTCGTGCGAAACGCCACCACGCAATCACCGGAAACCCTCGAACAAGATGAAAGCATCCTACGCCCCTGGGTAGACCCGCACAAGCTCAAGAAGATCGATGGGACCTGGTACCGCCAAGGCGCACGAGTAATCACCGGAGGCCCAGAGGAAATCCGCACGGTTATCGCCAACCATCACGACCCCCCCATTTACGGTCACCCGGGAATCAAGCGAACTGCGAGGATCATCGAACGCGACCACTGGTGGCCAAACATGTTGAAACACGTCACCGAGTACGTTCAAGGCTGCGCAGAATGTCAATGCCACAAGGTTAACAACCGCCCGACGCGAGCCCCACTAGTGCCCATCACGCCGACACCTGACGCTAAGCCATTCGAAGTCATCGCTCTTGACTTCATCACTAAACTGCCGGAGTCACAGGGATACGATTCGATCCTCACCGTAACTGACCACAACTGCACCAAAGCATCAGTATTTATCCCCTGCAACGAGGAAATATCCGCGGAAGAAACCGCTGCACTGTACGTCACTCATGTGTTTCGGAGATTCAGATTACCGGCGAAAATTATCAGCGACCGAGACCCGAGATTCGCATCAAAGTTCACACGCGAATTGTGCCGGATCCTCGGCATCTACCAAAATATCTCCACGGCGTACCACCCCCGAACCGACGGACAATCGGAGAGAACCAATCAATGGCTGGAACAATATCTACGGTTCTGGACTAACGAGCATCAAGATAATTGGGCGCAATTCCTGCCAATGGCGGAATTCGCGCATAACAATTGGCCACACGAGGCGACAAGGAAGTCCCCTTTCTCACTCATGATGGGATACGACCCGCGCGCTGATTGGATCGACAAACCATCCCCCATCCCACAGGTATTCACGCGACTTCAGCAATTCCGAGAAGCACGGAAAGAGGCCCAGAACCTTATCAAAAAGGCACAATCGCTATGGGTCAAACATCGGAACACACCCAAATACCAAGTTGGGGATCAAGTATGGCTAGAAGGGCGACACCTACGAACCAATCAACCAACTGCCAAGCTGGCGGCACGACGGCATGGCCCATTCAAAATCACGCGCGTCCTATCACCGGTCAATTATCAACTGGAACTTCCCACGCAGTGGAGTATTCACCCCATATTCCACATCGATTTACTCACGCCTTACCGCGAGACGCCCCTACATGGGGAAAACTTCCAACGCCCACCACCGGACCTAGTGGACGGAGAAGAGGAATATGAAGTGGAGCACGTTCTAGACTCTAGACGATTCGGCCGGAACAAGAGACTGCAATACCTCGTGAAATGGAAGGGATACCCCAACTCGGAGAATCAGTGGGTCAACAAAGATGACGTATTCGCTGACGAAGCCATAGCGGAGTACAAGCGGAGTTCAACTGTAGCCAGGATACATATAAACCGGACATATGACGCTAAGTCGCCCCCATCTCCTCACACTGGATTCCTCACCCACTCAGAAATGTCTCTTCCCACTTCCTCCTCTCCCTCCTCTCTCGCTGCCCACCTCGTCGACAGCCTCACCCACGAAGAACTCAGGGCGGCCCTCGACAACGTGCAGTCCATCATCGACGTCGAGGATCCAGACCAGCCCGCCACGTACTGGCTCCTCAACCCCAACGGCGACCACCTCAACACCGCTCCGTACACCGAAGCCGAAATTACTCGGCTTCGTACAGCTGTCGGACTCTTTGCGAGTCCCCCACTTCGACCTCTCCCCGTCCAGATCGAGCCCAAGCAAGAACAAGACACGCGCGACCCTCCAATGGCAGGAGTGGATGAAGGCGCGGGACTGGAAGGACGCAGTGGACAGCTGGAAGAGGCGTCAGCTGGCAATAGCGGCGGCCAGGAGAGCCATCGTGTACCACCGACGCTGGTTACACACCGAGACGCTGAAAGGGCCGTCTACGAGGCAGTAGAAGGGACGCTCAGGGAATGGTATCCAGCTGAGCAACCTTACCTTATCACGGCTACCGACTCTGACGACCCCCGCGAAACTCCATATGCCTGCGACTTGACGGGCTGCCCGATATACCGCGGCGGAGTGGTGGTCGACACCGAGGATGCCACCGCGCCGGCGGTACGTCTCCGGTACCTAGGAGGGACAGCGCGTACCGCACCTCATGGATACAAACACAATCGGGGGGACGACTTCGTCCACTACCCCATCACCAACGCACAAGGGGTGACACGCCAAGCCACCTTCATCCAAGTCATCGCCGGGCCTGACCCCATCGTCCTCGGACTCGTGGACGACAGCGACAAAGTCTATAGTCGCCCCCTCTACGCCGAACCTCAAGTCAGGGAGGCCGGCAAGCCCCACTACGCCCCCGAAGACCTATATGCCCTCATCGGGGGGCACAGCAACCAACACCGAACGGATCGCGCCATCAACGAGCTGAGGGACGTGGGGCTGAAGGCGGAGGTGACCCACTTCCGAGCGTACAAGCACGAAGTGGAGAGGATGGAGCAGTGCCTCCACGCCCTAGCCCAGGCGCTCGGTGGGGTACAGTCGGAGTTGGCCCGCTGTAAGTTCCGCCTCGAGATGGCTAACGTGTTGGATCGGATTACAGAGAGACAGGAGGCGTGGGTTGGAGGAATAGGCCCCGCTCGGCGCCGTGGTCGTCG